>OMNW01010716.1:6504-22883 GCA_900303245.1 Selene dorsalis
ACCGGGGGGTTCAATTAGCAGCCCATAGGAAACAGGTTGGAAAATCGTAACTCAAGATCATCAACAAAAATAAAGTGTAGGCCTCCAAACTGCTGTGTGTGTCATTTGTGATGTTATGTTAGAGATGGTCTGTTGTAGGCCCATGTGTCATGTTTTTACTTGTACTGTATTTGGGCAGAGCAACAGCACTGATTTACTTGTGTGCTTCAGTGGGAGGAGCAGCTCCGGCAGCCCCCACTCGCCGGAGAGACTGCTCCAGCTCTGGGCCCGGGGGAGGGGAGGCTTTGTCCGGATACGTGGTGGAACTTGAGGCGGTCCTTGAGACCCACGCAACACGGACCGTCCGAGATAATCCAAACCAGCCCCTCTCCAGCCTCCACCATTTACCAAACCTTTTTTTTTTTTTTTTTTTTTTTAAACATGGCACCCTCCACTTCTTCCCAACTTTTTGCTGCGTTTATCCTCGCGTCTTCCCTCTGTGTGGTCAACTCCCAGTATGAAAAATACAGCTTCAGGAGTTTCCCCAGACACGAACTGATGCCTCTGGAGTCCGCTTACAAATACGCACTGGACCAGTACACCGGGGAGAAGTGGCTGGACACGGTGGAGTACATGGAGGTGTCTCTGCGGCTCTACCGGCTGCTGCGGGACAGCGAGGCCTTCTGCAACCTGAACTGCAGCTCCGTGAGGCTGGACGACGAGCACAAGTTTGCGGAGTTTCCAGAGCTGCGGGCGTTTGGCAACGTTATGAAGAGGGCGCAGTGCCTGAAGCGGTGCAAACAGGGGCTGCCCGCTTTCAGACAGACCATGCCCAGCCGGGACATCATAGATGAGTTTGACAGAAGAGAACCGTACAGATATTTGCAGTACGCCTACTTCAAGGTGAGCAAACTGAATCTGAATCATGTGGGGTCTTCAGGCTGCTCCAAAGTACCAGACCCACCAAAGTCAAACCTTTAATAGGAGTGATATAGTGTCACAGGTTTGTTTGCCAAATGGTCAAAACAGGTCAGTGGCTTCATTTGGTCTTCATCTTGTGGACTCCAGTGTGTCCACAGTTTCCATTTTAATGTCACTGACGGTGGTTTTGTTTCCTGACGTCACCTACAGTACATGCCACGGGTGCACAGGGGGGCTCTGCTCTGCTAAACAGGAGCTCTGCTCCTCTGCTGGTGCTCAGTTGTGTTTATGCTCTTCCATTTCACTTAGGCTACATGACATTTACTTATCTATCCAAAGCCACTTCACAGTGAGAGGAAACACTAAAGCTTCAGGTCAGTATAAGATGTAGGTGAATTTAGAAAGTTCCTCTCTAATAAGTGTAAAACAATGATGGTTGGGAGTTCATTTTCTTGGTTTGAGTCCACTTGTACCCAAAAGTGATACATTCATATTTTTTCATCTTTGACTTAAACCAATACTAATGTGTCCATGTGATTCCCGACTGTATACTTGGTCAATGTGATAAATGGTGTATGTATTAAAGCTAAAACTAAAGAGGGTTCAGGAGGTTCAACCAGTAAAACAAGAAGCTTCCACATGTATAATAATGTATTCCGTGATACTGTAGAGGCTAAGACATTCATATAATTACCCCCGTCTTTGTTACTGTGTCTCAGCTGCAGTCTCCTGCCAACACTGCAAAATAATGAGAAGTTTGTTAGTGAGAGGGGATGATTACACTGACTAATGAGACCTTCAGTGTCCAATCTGCACTCCAGTATTATTTTAAAAACTATTTATTAACAACCCATTACATCATAATTACCCTGCAGTTTGTGGCCTGTAGCCTGAAACATTGTTCTATTAATATATTTTTATATTACAATGAAAAAAATTTGTGCAAACATTTCTCACAGGATGACTGCAGCTGTGACAGGAGATGTTCCTGAATGGCCTGATTTGTGTGAAAATTATATGATGAAGTCTTCACAGTCATCAGATGTCACCACCACCACCACCAAACAAATGAACATCTTTGATTTTATATATAAATATATAACTACTCTCTTCAGCTATTGGACTGCTTAACAAAATAAAAGCTTCATTTAATACTTACATGAAAGCAACTATCGAGCAGAGACACGACTAGTCAGTAAAGTCAGTAAAGCTCACAGTAAGAAACTGACATTATGTGTTTGTCTCAGTCGGACAACCTGGCCAAGGCCGTGTCTGCTGCCCACACCTTCCTTCTGAAGCACCCAGATGATGAGATGATGCAGAGGAACATGGCCTACTACAAGAGCCTGCCAGGGGCTGAGGAGCACCTCAAAGATTTGGAGACCAAATCATATGAGGTACACACACACACACACACACACACACACACACACACACACACATACACACCCTTACCCACATGTCTATTTAAGTGCACTCACACACAGACTGTTCCTCTCTTGGCGCTGTGGGTGCACTGATGTGGCGGCTGCCTGTGGTTGACCCGGGTAAAATATAGAGGACGGAGGACTTAGCCCTGGTCTTGAGACAAACACTATTTCATTCACCGGTATTTTTTCTCATATGGTATTCCAGACGTTGTTTGTGCGTGCGGTGAGGGCGTATAATGGGGACAACTTCCGTACCTCAGTGTCAGACATGGAGCTGGCTCTGAGGGACTTCTTCAAGGTCTACGACGAATGTCTGGCTGCATCTGAAGGCCCGAGGGACGTCAAAGACTTTAAGGACTTCTACCCCTCCATAGCCGGTCAGTCTTTAGTCCTCTTCCACTAGCTGAGTAGCCCCCTCCAGCCTGTTTATGTCAGGAAATTAACCCTTTCTCCAATATGTTTGCATTATTATTCGATTTCACCCCTTTTTTTTTCATGCTATTTTTCACCTCTCTGAATCGTCTTAGGTGATTTCTTCTCTTTTTCAGATCACTACATAGAAGTCCTTGAGAGGAAAGTGACCTGTGAAAGTGACCTGACACCTGTTGTAGGGGGATTTGTTGTTGAGAAATTCGTAGCCACCATGTACCACTACCTGCAGTTTGCCTATTACAAATGTGAGTAGTGTTTTGTTAACCCGTCCTGGACACACACAATTTTACTTTATTGTGATTGGAGCACCTTTACTATTACTTTACTATTACTATTACTATTACTTTCTTGTATTAAGTGATGACTTGTTTTGTTTTCAGTGAATGACTTAAAGAACGCTGTACCCTGTGCAGCCAGCTACGTGCTGTTTGACCCCAGTGATGAAGTTATGAAGAACAACTTGGCTTATTACAAATTTCACAAAAGCCAGTGGGGTCTGACAGAAGAGGACTTCCTTCCCAGATCAGTGAGACATGTTAATGATGATAAACCTTGTACCCTCAAAGTGAAGCATAAACAGCTCCGGGCCCTTATTCATTGGTCTCAAACAGGATCAACTTTGCTTATATGCCTGAATAGCTCAGTAAAGGCTTTTAAGTTTTTAAAGTGCTAGACTGTTATGTATGTAAGTCTGTTTTGTAGACTTTAAACCTGCTGCACAGGAAACATGGATTATCACCTTCTTGCCTATTGTTAATAACACTCTCATGTTGTGTGGTAAATATGAAACCACAGTCACCAGCTGGTTTGCTGAGCTTAGCATTAGTCCGCAAAAGACTTTGCAAGGACTGTCTTGTTGGTTTCCTGACAACCTCACAACATTGACAAGACTCCAGGAAGTCATACTCCCACCCATTAAATGATCCAAAACAAATCCACTGGTCAAACCACAAGTTTTTGCAAAAAGCCTTGAGACAGAGGAAAACATGTAACCAATAGGTAGCAAGATTCACCTACCAGCCCCCTCCAGAACTCACTGAACACCTTCTAACTGATTTGTGTCTATTTTTTGGAAAGGTGCAGTGAACCTTCGCACAATTATAATTGGCAGAACCAGGTTAATCATGTCTGTGCTAAACAATGATTACCTGCTGCCAGTAACTGGGTCAGAGGTATCAATCTGAAACCAACTCTCAGGAATAAAAGAAATAAGCATGTTAACTAATTTTCCACATACTATTCCAGTAAGGTTCTCTGGACTAACGTCATATTGTTTCCTTTGTGTGTGCTCGCTGTAGGAGGCAGTGCGGTACTACAACCAGACCACTATGCAGCTACAGATGCTGGAGTTCTCCAGAAAACACCTTGCAAGCGACGATGAGGTACCTGAGTTTACATTTTTTTGTGGGTGTCACAGCAAGTCTCTGGTCATGAGATTACAGTATCTGTGGACAAATGAAGGGAGCAGATGACACAGTTAAGAAATAGACATAATTCCCATGAGGTCATCTAGATTTTAGATGAAGGGGAGGTGCAGTTCTCGTTGCTTCTGTCCTTGTGTAACTTATGGAAAAACCCTGGATTCTTCTGTCAGGTCACATGATGCCCTGCAGTACAATGTAGGCCCTGTCTTTATCAAGCTGCAATATCATATATGACCATGGGGTGGCAGCAACACACTGCGTTTCTTTAAATTATTGTGACGCAAGTCCAAGGACTGTGGCCATGAGGGCAACCCAGCATAAACCAGGATTACATGCTGTATGTGGCAAATACCATTCACTTCTTGACTGTAATCTCTTTAGTAATGCCAGGTACGAGAAATCACAGTTATAACATCCTGTGGGAGAATTTATGCTAAGTCACTCGGAGCAAAATGTCACTTTGAAACAAAACAGTGCCTCCTGAGCCGTCTGGTTGATTCTTCTTTGTGTGTGTGTCCACAGGGGGAGGTGGTAGAGTTTATAGATGAGTTCCTGGACGAGGATGAATAGCCCACGTTGGAAACTCTGCTGAAACACTGAAAAACAAACACAAACAACAAGAAAAGCACCAGTTTGTATTTATTGGGTTTTTGTAAGATGCTCTGATTGGTCACTGTGTTTTTACCCTGCAGCATCACAGCCTGAATATTTTTGAAACATCAAATAACAAGCTCAGAGGTACACACATTCAGCACAGTAGCTTTATGATTGAAGGTCAGTGACGATAACAGAAGCAGATATATTTACTGTTCATTCTTACTGTTTTATGAATTCATTCCTCCACTGTGAATTATAGGTGTTGTCTTTCAAAAATGGTCTTTTTCACAATAAAATAACTTCCCGAACGTGAGATCTCTTGAGTAATCATTACAGTGCTGGTCTGTAATATATGTGATATAAATAGTGGTATATAAATGTTACATTTCCATTAATTCTAAATTCATGTCCTCAAATTGCTTTTTGTATTCAACCAGCCAGTTAACAGTGACGACACAACATCAGCATTTAGAGAGAAGAGCTTGTTGCATGTGTCCTTTAAGTGAAACCCTGGATTGTGCCGCACAGACATGGCCAGAGAAAACACTGAGTTGTTTAATAATGTTTGAACATTGAGTCTCTGTGCAGTTTGTCACACAGTGATGTTAAAAACCCGCAGGGGAACATTCCCTCTGTATGACTGTGTCTCTCTCTCTGTCTCCCACTCTGCGTTCTTGTTCCTCTCCTGTCTATATTTACATGTCTCTTTTATTGCCTCTTCCTCCACGGGGGCCTTACATCTTTTCCTCTTCTTTTCTCAAAATGTTGGGGACATGTCAGAGAAGCAGAAGATAATGGCTGGTAAAAAAGGAGCTCAGATAAAACTGTCAGGAGTCAGGGTCATAGGTCAAGGTCACAGGTCACACTTACACAATGAATGGTAAACAGTGCACTATTGAACATGATCTGTATCTGTGTCTGTTAAACCCTGTTGGAAATACAAATGTAAAAAAATTGTTAAAACCAAATGTAAAGCAATAATTACTGCATTAGCTCCATGTTTAAGAGTTTATTGTGAAGGGAGGGAACATGTACAGTGTACAGTTACACTTCATCCTGCCACCACTTACATCAGGCTGCTTGAAATGGAAGCAAAATGGACACGGTGAAGTGTCATGTGAAAGAGACACGACAATGATAAAATGGCGTTCATGAGCGTCATGCTTTTGCACAAAACTCAAGTGACTCATTCAACCTCACTGTTTTAACGTTGTTAATGATTACAATCAGTCTAGAGGCATCGCATCATGTGGCTAATCCAGTGTGAGATCAAACAGGTCCTCTGTTGATTTTCCACAGTGTTTGTGTGTGTGTGTGTGTTTTTTCTTGTCAGCGTACAGTACTTGTGTTTCAACAGCAGAGTGGAGAAGTACGTGTAACAGGCGGTGGAGGAGATTCTGAGCGGTGGAAATGAGTTGACCCTGTGTACTCTCTCCCATGTTAACTTCCTCGACCGTCTCAGTGAGGTGATGCTCTAGACACCAGTTATGCTACAGTATGTACAGCTCATTAATACAGTCATAGATCCATATTTACAGAAACATATAGGCTTCATTCTCCATGAATAGTGTAAATATAGTTTCAGACATCACGATACAGAGAAAGACTGAAGTTAATGTGTCTGGGAAAGAAATTGGCTCTAACTCACTGAACCCATCAAAATGCAACAATTCCTTATTTCATCAATTTGAAAATAACATTACACATATTTTTCATAATCCAGATAACAATACTAAGTTATATTAGAGACATATGTGAAAAAATGAAGTCATCATTCATGAGCTATACAAGCCACCTTTGACAGACATCACACTGTTAAAGTTATGGTCAACATAGGTCATTTATATATAGGTTTAAATCGTCTTATGGCTCTTTGACTTTATTTACATTTGCACCTTTTTAGGACATTTTCTATGTTAGTGTTTGACATTATTCTCAAGTGCATGGCACAATACTAAAACAGCAAAATGTAAATATCACAGTCTACAGTGCTAAAGTGAAATCTTTCTCTCTTTTTTTTAGAACTAGGGCCAGGCAACCAAAAATACTCCTTATTATATCTGAAAATTATAAATTACATCTGACTTTTTTTTTTTGACCAACAAATTGAAAACTGAATACACATTAACTGACAGCTTTGTCCCGAATAACCTCCATAACTGTTCATGCTGATTAATCAGGACAGACAGCAGAACAGAAAGATAACCCACAGTTGTTGTATTCAAATATAGCAGTACATTTATCATTATAGAGCAAAATGTAAGAAATCTATGTTTATCATGATAAACATTTTAGAGCGTGAGATCCAGCTGTAATTTTAACCTTAAGTCATCGTCTCTCCGACTCCACTCTTTCATCAGCATCTGTGAAATATATCAGAATATGTCAGAGTATCACAATTCTTTTAACTTAACATTTTGGATATTTTCTCTCTGTTGCCATGGCAGCAGCACAATGTTTGATCTCTGCTTGGTCTGAATGCCGTCAGCATCCACCCTGGTTCCTCGGTCGGAAACTTCAAAGGCGACTTACCGCTGAGCGGCAGATTGCACGAACCTGAGACACATACACTCACGCACACTCACAGACTCTATTATATGCACACACAGACACCTACACACGGGGTTGAGTCTGCAGTCTGGACACCCACTCTGTATTTCTCACCAGCTGACTGTCAAAACCAACAGAGTTAAGTCTTCAAATGTTTCTCCAGTCACACGCCTTTTTGTTTTCTTTCATGATGGTCTGACAGAGGCCGGGTCGTTTGTTCTACCTGCCCAAATCTGCTGTGATGATCTGAACTTCATCCATCTTTCATTGATTAATAATAAGTGGGATACACTTTTTTTATGAACACAATAAACAGAAAAAGAAGATTGAGATTGATAAATCAAGAACAATACACATCAACAGAGCACTCAGTAAAGTCAACAAAAACAACAGCAAGGTAACACAGAGAATCTTTACCACAATGTCCAAGAGCTTTGGAGGCTGAAGTCTCAGTTCATAGATTCGGGCAGGCAGGCCTTCTTGTGGTTTTCCTACACAGTCATTTCTTTACAATCTCTTTTATCTGTTCCTGGATCAGAGTCCAGTCTAGACACAGCCCCTGCACTTCTCAGCTAGATGCTAGAGCATTGAAAATAATGAGCAGGTGTGAAAAAAGGTTGAATTTCCGTAAAACTGAGTGAGAGGGAAGGGGAACTACCACCATGATGTTGCATCAGTTCCCACTGCTATACTAAATGCAGGTATTTGCTGTTTAATACGGTGCTGTAGCACAACTCACCCGTTCATACCTATCCAAAATCTTCAGTCATGCAGGAGTTTCTAGTAAGATGAGGGGCTGTGCTCTCCTCTCAAATCCATCTGAATGTCTCTGCCCTCCGTCAGCGACCTTCTGTCCTCGTCTCTTTTTCTTACACTTTTTGTTGCATCTCTATCTGTTGGCCTTGTCTGCTCTGACTTTGGCCCTTCCCATTCATCTCGTACACTGAGCTCTTTTTCTGCTGCCGTCGGTAACACCACACCCCGATGATGACCGCCACGGCAACCACGCACACCGCCACGATTATGGCAGCTACCGTGGGGCCTCGGCTGGAGGAGCTCGGAGGACGTGGAGGGCAGTCGTCGCCTGTGCAGATCGCCTCCCCCATCTCCCCTTCCACCTCCGCCCTCTCACCAGTCTCCCCAGGCAGGCTGTGCACAGTGTGCTCCTCCATCACTTCGGTGTGGATGTCACCGTCATGCACTGGAGGAGCTGGGCCGTAATCAAGGATGGGGTGCTTGGTGAGGTCACCCTGCCAGGAGTGGGTGGGGGCTGCTTGTTGAGTGACGTAGTCAAGGGTGTCAGAGTATGAGGGGGAGTCTGAGGGCTCTAAATGGTCAGAAGAAGGGGCAACAGTGGGAATGAATCCAGGCCACACCTCCTCCACTCCCCCTTGTTCAGGCTCTGAGGTGGGAGACTCATGTTCCTCTGGTGAGCTGGTGTAAGGGACGGGTCCACGAATTTCCACTTCGTTGGGTCTGTCTGTCGTCCTGCCGAGCTTCTCCCTCTCTCTAACTTCTGTTCTCACACTTTCTGTTGTGGTGTCACCTTTCTCTGTCTCCTCCGGAACGACAGGATACCCATCCAGCCAGGTTTCATCAGTGGTGGCCTTTTCTCCTGCTCCCTTGTGTGTGCCATTCCCACGCTCACTTGTTGCTATAGAAAAGATAACATGCTGCTTACTGTCGTCATCATCTTCATGGCTATCGTGATCATCATAGCTGTCATGGCCATCGTGGTCATGATCATCATGGTCGGTGTAATGGTCGTTGTCGTGCTCTTCCAGGTCATAATGGTCCTCACCATTGTCATGGTCATCATGGTCTGGATGTTGCCTCGAGTCTTCCACGTGGTCTCGATCATCATGATCGTCAGTCACGTCCTCGTGATCCTCGTAACTCTGGTGATCATCGAAAGTGTCATCTCGATCATCGTACTCTTGGCTGCCGTAGCGAGTCCGATCGTCTTCATGTTCACCCATGTCATAATGGTCCTCATGATGGTCGTCATGGTTATCGTGGCGGTCTCGTCTATCCAGATCATCCCGCTGAGCTGGAATGTAATGTGTCACATGGTCATCATGGTCATCTTCGTCCTGGTGACTGTCGAGGTCAGCCTGATCATCATGGTGGCTGTCCTCATGGACGTCGGGGCTGTCATCATGATCATCTCGGTCATCTGTATCATGATCATCGTAGCTGTCTTGGTCAGGATAGTGGTCATCAACATCAACAGGATGTGGGTGGAGCCTCTCTTGACTCTCATGTTCTCTGCTCTCCTCTGATTGAGCTCCTGAGGCTCTCTGTGTTGTCTGTGTGACTGGGTTGGTGGAGACATGATGTCCCGCCTCCTGGAAAGCCTCAGACGGGAACCAGAACATGTGTTTCTGGGAGAGAAGGGAGACAGATGCTTCTGTGGCTGCAGCTGCACCAATCCTAACCACCTCTCTCCTCTCCTGCTCCCACCTTGGATGGCCTGTGAAGTCTTCGACGGCCCGATCTTCATCTCGCTCTGCTCCTTTCACACCACCTTCAAGCTTGCCAGTGATCATCTTTACTCCTTCTCCATGCTGGTCTTGATGCTGCTGCTCTACTTCAATGTCAAAGCTTGTTTCTTGCTCCTCCTGACTCCTCTTCTCCTCTGTGTATGCAGGTCCTTGCACCTCCTCGTAGACTTGGCCGTGAGCCTCCTGTGGGCTCTCACTGTGACGCTCTTCCTCTCTGTAGGAATCTGTGAACTTGTCCTCGTAGTCAACATGACTTTCAGTCTCATCTGAAGAAACACAAAGAGGAAACATGATGGATAAGTTAACAAAGCAAAATCAGATCTTTATATCAACGATCAAACAACTCAACTCAAAGTGTATTAACACTTCAGAGACAACAATCATATTCTGACAATATGAGTAATTTAGATTTTTGGGATGATGACTCATTGATTACTTAAGCTTAGCATAAAGACTGAAAACAAACTAACCAGGCTAAGCTGCTAGCCTGGCTCTGATCCAAAAATCCATCTGACAGCACCTTTATAAGTCACTATTTTGGCCCTGGTCTGACCTCAGTAACTTCTGCCGGCCAAGAAATTGTACAGCCCATAACCAGCACTGTAACAATGCAACATGTTGTTTTTAGACTTTTGTTGTTGTTTAATGAGTGTGATTCAGAGCTGCAGGTTGGTAGATTTGGTTGCAGGTGGACAAAACCTGGCCAGCTGTTTAGCTTTTATGCTAAGCTAGGCTACAGCTTAGCTTCCGTGGCTACTGCCTGGACCCTGCTGAGTTTAAACAGAGATGAGTGATTTGAATCCTGCAAGCAAACTCCAACTCTCAGCAAATCAGTGTATTTCCCCCCAAAGATTGAAGTAATCTTTTAAAATAAACCAGTGTTTACTTGTGATCCTTTATCACATATGACAAATTCATTTGAAGGATATGAAGAGTCTTGACTAGGTGAAAGGTACAGCATATGACTAAAAAATAAAAATCTAGCATTACGTCAGATGGAGGTGAATGTGATTTTCTTTGTCTTTTGTTATCTCTTCAAGATTTTTCTTGGAACCGATTGTGAACCACTGCTTTAAAAGCACAAACATTCCTTTGTCATCATGGACTTTATAGACTCTTCCTTCTTCAACTATGAACTGGGCCACACTACGGTATGTCACGCTGATGTGTCACAGTGGCCATTTTCCTCCCAACTCACAACTAAGACTTTGTTTCCTAAAAGCGAGAAATCAAGTACCGGTCACCGAACAACACTGAGAGCTAACAAGCAAAGAAGTGAAGAGGTTGACCCCAGAGTCATCTCCTGTCTGGGTCAAAACTCATAACTTTGAAGATGAGCAAAAAGGGGTCTTTTTCTTTTTGCCTCTTGCCATCATTACCCTGCTCTCCAAGATAAACAGTTTAAACACCTTCTGACCTTTGACACAAATCTGCACCAGTCCATACCACTCTCCACAGCTGTCGCACAGCAGGCTAAAGGCACTGTGTCCACTGGGCATCACATAACCTGGTGCACAGGTGTACAGCAGCTCATCACCCATGTCAAACCCACTGTGCCCCTGCAGGCGGGCATTGGGAAAGGATGGGGGGTCTCCACACGGCACACCTGGTCAGCAACAAGCACATAGAGGCATAGAGGGTTAAAAAGAGAAGAACAAGACACAGTGTACATATACAGTGGGATGTAACTGAAGTGAAGACGATGCCATCCCTATTCAGTATTACACAGGCTGATAATGAAACATGATTCATTATTATTATTATCCAGCTTTCCAGCACCACCATCCCATTTGTAAACAGAAAGAGATAAGAACAACTCAAGGGACAGGAAGCAATGGGGTTTGGGGAAAATGTGGATGTAATTTCGACAAACACGGCCACTAACAATGCCACTGGGATGAGATAAGGCCTATGTATTGTGCCGACTCTCGCCTAATTTTTCATGGTAATTACACAAAGGAAACACACTCTAAGTTATCTTATTCATGCTCCTAAAAAAAAAAAATTAATGGTACATTCAGTTGTTGATTTACTGTAACATTAAAAAATAAGAAGAGTTTTTTTATGATGTAGTTCTCACAAATTTAAAGTCAACTACTTAATTTACAGAGGCCCTACGTGACACAATAGACAAAACGAGCACATTTGCAGATTTTCTCAGTTTAGTGCAAATTATTATTATTTACAGACTATTCTTTTTTTTTACCATGGTCATATAATGGAGTTAAGCTCATTTTAAACCAACTTTGCGTCACAAGAACTGACTTGTTAAGTGAAAGTTGTGTGCTGCCCTGATAATGGGACTAGCATACCTCCACACCTCAGATGGTAACTTTAATCATAGCTACATAACCACAGTCGCAGCCACAACCACAAGCCTGAATGTGAAGCTATGTCATTGCTTTCCTCTGTGTTAAGTGGATCTGTACTGTTCATTTCTCCCACAGCAGAGTGTTTGTCCCAGCTTCGGGGTGTGTGGTATATACACGGCCACAGTAGCTCTACTGTTTATGAGGAAGGGGTAGAGA
The DNA here is from genome assembly GCA_900303245.1 of Selene dorsalis. Lineage (NCBI taxonomy): Eukaryota > Metazoa > Chordata > Actinopteri > Carangiformes > Carangidae > Selene > Selene dorsalis. The sequence continues at coordinate 18,870 of OMNW01010716.1, forward strand.
TCTCTTCTGGGTGGTGTCCAATAATAGTCTGATCCAAAACTAACCACTCACTGGCCCCCTCCCCTGTCAGGTCCATGCCAGTGGAATAGGTGTGTGGAATGTAGCTTCAGCCCCATCAGGGCTTTAAGTACATTCATGGATCATATCACACTCTTAGATATTCGTGAGAAGGGTTATAGATTGGTACACGATGACAGATAGGAGTAAAAACATAGAAGTAGGAAGCACATACGCACACACACACACACTCGCAGGAGGTAGTGTTGAAAGTAGAGGTGTAGATGGAAGGAACGCAGGAACACAGCCTCTTTCACACCTCAGTAAATATCTCAGGAAGGAGAACTGCACACAGATACACACATGGTGTACACACAAAGCTCGTCCATTCATATCCTGATCACCGGTCAGAGCTTTATGTACGCATTTTATAAATCATTACTGCACTGCATACATCTGTGTTTGAGTCTTTACTGACCTTTGTCTTTGATACAGAAGGCGTCCAGGTGAGCAGTGTCCTCCGTAGCATTTTCCGTTCTCACATCCACTGCTCTCGGCGTGCTGCCCACACTATTACACACCGTGGTCCTACAAATAAGTGGATACACACACAAGCAGACTATAAGAAACACATGCAATAATTTCAACAAGACACGAGAGTGAATGGCCCGCAGTGAAGCACTTAAGCACCTCTATGGGACTCCAGCATCAAGGGTGGTCATGATTAAACCCATTTTGTTTATTTCTCACACACTCTCACACAGACACACACTCCCTCAGCTACACAACATGAACATTATTACACCCTGTGGTGCAAGTTGACTAGTACATTTACTCCAGCACTGTTAGGTCCAGTTATGAGTTACTGTATCGTTTCCTCTATACTCCCTACAACTGTATTACAGCAATACAGTCATTTTTACATCATTACGTTTATTTTTCAGCTTTAGTTACGAGTTTCTCTTCAGATTGAGATTTAACATAAAAACACATGATAAGATACGATGGTCCTGAAGCTTTTTGGTCTTTGACCTCTGTCCAGTTGGGTCCTCTTTTCATGTTCAAAATGAGGTGTTATCGTTTATCTTATGTGCCTGATGGTTTCATTTAAATGGCTCTTTGAGGCCTAAAGAGGTAAAATAATATTTCTATAACATTTCACAAAATGCTAAGATGAGATAAAAATCCCCAAAATACAAATTATCATCATTAATTATGTAACCACGCCTCTGACTTATCTGACCCTTCGGAGGAGCTGAGCCCCTAAAATGTTGAACAGTGTAGTTACGAGCTCCAACTTGACCAGAATATGTACTTTTAGTTTTTTAAACAGGGGCATTTTCTGCTTAACTAGGTGTAACTGATGTTTTTATTACATCAATGTACAGGTACATTTACTCAAAAAAAGATCTGAATACTTTTTCCCCCACAAACCACATCACTAATTACCAAGAAAGATTTCTGCTTATTGCAATATGTAGCACTGGTTTAAATGTGAGATGACGACATACTATATATATACTGTATATATTACTTGCTGCACCCTCAGTTACCATCAGATTTGCTGCTTATTCAAATATTATTACAGCATTACATCAGAGCTCAGGAACACACATCATGGCTCAAGACATGCTGCAGTATCAGCAGTCACATAATGTTATCAGACTATGGTACATTAGGAATAGATGTTCCCATGTGCAACCAGCTCCTTATAGAACAATCATAACATCAGGGACTTAATATAAAACTTATTCCACACAGACCAGATGACTAATGTGGGCGATCCACACCCTCCAGAAGCTCCAACAGCTAAAAATGCTGAGTAAATAGTCTATTTTTGTTGCCTCATTATTACCAAGGTTTATAGCATCATTAGCCCATTTATCATCCAAGAGCACCAGATAAGACTGACTCGAACTTCCCAGGCCAATCAAATCATGTTCCCATAGCAGCTCCCGGCTCCACTCAACCCCGAGTGGAAAGAAAAGTCAAAGCAAACTTTTATTGAGCTTAGAAACATAATTAGAGGCCATATTACACTTTTCATTAATAACAGGTTGGACCAGTAATGTTATTCATCAGACATCATTAAATGGAAAAGGTATCAGCCCAGAGTTGAGCATTTGTGTCAGCGAGTGTGTGTGTGTGTATATGTCTGTGAGGACTAACTTGTGTAACTGAGTTAATCAAAGCATCAGTAATTGGAAAGAATTTGACTGGCAGTGCAGTGAGACTGTGAGAAGAGAGCGGTGTGAGTCATACTGCATGCTTGTACCACGCTAACTTCAGCTTATAAGGACAAAAGTCTGAGAGAGAGAAATGAGGAGTTAGACAGAAATCGCCAAGAAAACACTCAGACAGAGACAAAAATCACAAAGCCTGTTTTCACATTGAACTATAGCTCCCACAGTGTGTGTGTGTGTGTGTGTGTCTATGTGTGTGTGTGTGTGTGTGTGTGTGCGTGTGTGTGTGTGTCTATGTGTGTGTGTGTGTGTGTGTGTGTGTGAGAGAGAGAGAGACCTCTACCACAGCCAGTGTACACTTCAGCTGAGCATTTCTCAAAATGCTCACCTTACATGACATAACTACAGGAAAACTTCCAGGGATATGTGTGTTTGTATGAAACTGTATGTTGATTCAGTCAGTTTGTATTATTGTGTTTGGTTACCAAGGCAGCGGGTGCATGATTGACAGGTAAGACGAAGATGTTAAGACAGGAGAGTCCATCTGCGAGGGACTTGTTCTTATGCAACAGACTTAAAAATTATGTCAGTGCACCACTGCAGACTATAGGTCAACTGGTACTTACACCAGAGTGTTACCTTCTGGAAAGCTGACAAACCAGCACCAATGCAACCACAGGAATGGACTGTGTTTCACCTACTCACACCCTCACCTAAAAAAAAAAAAACCTGAATAAATCACAGACTTAATTTGTCTTTGTGTTGCAAAGTGCTGCCATTTTGAACGTTTCTCATCTGATTTATAAGTCATGATTGGATGAAATGTAAGAAAATGTCAAAATGGGGCCATCCTGGTTATGTCTGACCATGCAGTCTTAATTACACAATCTCTGTGTCAAATCACCATCACTAATGTCACCATCACAAATAAAATAATTAAAAATAAAAAAAAAAAGATCAGAAACACCCTCAGTTGGGATACTCCTGTTACATGCAATTTAACCTGTTTTTCTACACAATAAAACACAACAACACGTGAGCCCAGGTTCATCAATAATCTAAATTATTATCTCTCATTATGTGACATACAACTTCTAAATACTGCCATTACCACATAGCCTGTAGTGTGGAGCTTACATATAATCTAAGAGGGAATATGACAAGACGCAACAGTCAGGGCTACGACAGGAAACTGAGACGCAGCCGTTCATGGAGCAAGCAGGAAAAAAGAACGGCGTCCCTTTAGTTTACATAATCTGAAACATGAATTTCACTGTGTACATTTTTTTGATTAACGTCAGTTTCTTCACCTACACGGAGGAGGTATGAAGGGAGTTAAGGTGGAAGAGTGATGAGGAGGGATGGAGGTGAACTCCGACAGACGGAGCCAAAGACAGATGATACACTGTGAAACATGGTAAGCGAGTGTGAAAGCTGATGTCCACTGTTCAACACGTAGAGGGCAGGGAGTGTACAGAAAGAAAGAAACGTGTCAGCTTTTCCACCGACCAGACATTCATCATTCTTGGGCAGCCGGCATCTTGAAGCAGCTTCAGTTATCTAACACTGTATTTCTACAGCGATGATTTAACTATTTAGTGTACATTTACAAGCTTACATTACCTTATTTAACACTGGATTAACATCCTGAGGGAAGAATACACGGAGAATCAACATACATACAGAAAGTTATAAGCATTAGCCATGTTAGCATTAGTTGTGCTATCTTGTATGGGTAGCCTAGCTAATTTATAGGTCAGTCAATTAAAGGTAAATGGTTCAGTTTGTACCACACCTCAGTTTTTGACTAAATAAAATGAGCAAATGTCAGAGA
>OMNW01010718.1:13391-25218 GCA_900303245.1 Selene dorsalis
TATATAAAAAAATATAAATCATAATTTTTGGAGAAAATACCGCCCTGCTCATTTCTGTTGAACGGCTGGGGCAACAGAAAAATCACCCTGGCAGTGCAGCAGACAGCCAATCGCTGACAAGAGATTTGCAACAGAACAGAATTTATCCTATCAGTGTCGTCGAATCCGCTAACCATGCTAGGCAGAGCTAACGTTGCCACGCAGTTAGACGAAGGGCACAGACTTAGTGTGAAGAAGCACAAGAAGTGGATCGATGAACCGTCACATTTGGCCAAAGATAATTGACTGCATTAAATTCTGTGGGGCTTTTGAACTGGCTCTGCTGCGATGAGAATGAATCCTCAGACAACCCACGTGTTCAGGGGCTTAGTCGATTTTGCCGCTTTGCTTGAAAATGTGTTGGAGGGTCACCTGAAGACAGCGACAGTTTTTAAAGGCATCCCAAAGACCGTGCAGAACGAGTTGCTGGACTGTATGTTGTCAGTGCTTAAAACCCACATTCTTGAGGAAGTAAACATTATGGATATGTATTGCTATTCAGGCAGATGAGGCTACTGACATTTCCACCTGCTGCCGGCTGGTGCTTGTGTTAGGTACATTGACAATCAGAACAGCATTCAAGAGCGTTTTTTCGAGTTCATCCCTCTTCAGAATGCAACCGCTGACACTGTTGCCACAGCACTGTTGGAGAGGCTGACCACCTTCCTCCCTGCTGGAAAAGAGAGTAAACTAATTGCCCAGGCCAGTGATGGGGCTGCAGTGATGAGGGGAGCCACAGGTGGAGTGCAGCGCAAGGTTAAGTTTGTGCAAGTGCACACTTTGTCTACTGCTACGCCCATCAGCTTAACCTCATCATGCAGCAGGCAACATCACTCATCCCCAGGATCAGAACATTTTTTTTTCAGACCTGGGTGGATTTGCTGCATTCTTCTCCCGATCATTCAAGCGAAACACTGTGCTTGACCAAGTGGTGGCACACAGGCTGCCAGCAACTTCAGCAACCTGGTGGAACTTCCACAGTTGTGCTTTCAACACTGTGTATGAGCACAAGCAGGACCTCCTCCAGTGTTTCCCGGATGATCAGAGACTCAGGTGACTTAGATGCAGTTACTGTGAGAGAGGCATGGGGCTTTGTCAGAATGCTTGAGGAAGAACATTTCTGCTTTCTCCTGGCATTGTTTCATAAGATCATGCCACATGTGGACATGCTGTCTAACCAGATGCAGAAGAGGAATATTGACTCTGTCTACATCACAGGAGTCATCCAGAGCTTCATATCACGCAGGGGCTCGAAGAGAGGACTCGGATGCAGAGCTCAGGATCAGGGTGACAAGGCTTTATTCGCAAGAAAACAATGAACCAAATCGAGGGATGAACAGAGTAAAGGGAGAACTAAAACTAAGGAGCTCTGACTAACAACAATTGGCAAAAAGGCAAACAATAATCACTCTTTTAGAGGAAAGGGTACTAACTATGACCTAAAACTATGAACTACTACTAAAAGGCAAAAAGACAAACAAAAATCACTCTATTAGAGGAAATGCGCAATCTAAGACCTAAACTATGAACTATTTCTACTAACAATGACTATGAGGCTTGTGTTCAAGACAACAGACAAGACACACTCGCACAGGAAAAAGGGAGATGCAGACTATAAGCACACATGGAGGGAAATGGGCAACAGGTGGACACAATCAGGAATCAGGGAAGACAATCAGACTGGTGACACGTGAGGAAGGGCAAGGCACCGGTGTGACACTTCACTGACAGCATACAAAACATCAGGTAAATGATTATTGTGATGAAATTCTCCAGTATATTCGTTTCTGAAACAGTGATTGTGGATGGTAACTTGTGTGTCTGATATTCCTCCTCTGAGTGAGGAATACAGTGCATCTGTGCAGCAGCAGCCCACAAAGAAGTGGAGGACATTTGGAGGAGGAGAACAGCAGCAGCTTGGTATAGAGGTAAGCTGTAACATTACATATCTGTGCACAATATATTACTGAGTAAGATGTTTTTTTTTTCCTTTTTCCTCTTACCTGTTGTTTTTTCATTTATCATATGATAGGTATGCGACACCATCCTGAGCACCTCATCAGTGCCACTCTGCTACAAGGAGACCTGTATGTGCAACACTGCACACTTCCCAGATCCAGCAATGGAAACCAGCATGGAGGCCTACCCCATGTTGAATAAGATTAAGCTCAAAACAGAGCTATCCCTCATCTATTAGAACGACGGGTTCAAGGCTTGTAGTGGTGCACTGACTCTGTTCCAGTTTTTCATGGGGAACAACCTTCAGGGTGTAAGACAGTTCAACACCACCCTCAACTTTCATCCCTGAAACAATTGAAATTTTCACCAAACTGGGAGAAACTACTTTGTATATATTGTGTCTTTGATTATTTGTAATTGAATCAATCACCTATGATTGAATTGAATCATCTGATGACTGTGTGTCTTCTCACTCTAAAGTGTGTCCTTGCAGTGTAAAGTGTGGCCAATGCAGACACTTCCTGTCTGCATTGGCCCACAGGAGCATATGTGGGTCCCCAGGAGATGCTGCATGCCTGATGGTCTCAGTGTGAAGTACAAAGGTTTAAGTGGGTCATTGTCATGTGAAACACCCCATGATGATCAAAGGTCTTCAGATGTGAGTTGTGTCTCCATGCAAATTCCTACTGATGTGTGATTTAGAAGTGTCTGTGTTCTGGTTGGGTATTTAAGGGAAAGAGAAAGGACCCAACCTTGGAGTTGATCTGCCTACCAGAGCTCCCACACGTTGAGTGTGTTACAATATCTGTTTCTTAAGTATTGTTACTATATGTTACTACTATATTCTAGTAGTGAAGGATGTATCATCAGATACTAGGTCTCTAGTTATATGGTAAGTTTCGCTGGGTAGCACTCATACTCTTAACCTCTGAGTTGAATAGACATAGTCATCGAAGTCGAAGGTCAGTGAAAAGCCATGTAAAATACCGGATGACAATAACAAGGCAACTCTGAGCCGCTTCAAACTCACAGAGGAATAGTACTGGTGATTCATAACAAAATATTGGTGAAATGACAGAGTTTTGCAGCAGATAATGTCTTATTTAGAGGCTGCATTGTTGAGAGGGCAAGAGAGGGCAAATCAACATATTGTTGAGCTGCAGCAGAAGAAACATGGGAGATTATCTGTGAGAAAGTAAATGTGGTTGGTAAAACAAGAGGAGAACAGATGAAGTGAAGAGAAGATGAGGAGATATATGGTGAAGAACAAAAGAAAATTTGGTTTATGATTAAACCTCAGCAAACAGAGCAGATCCCTGACTAGTGTTGAGCAGCAGGTGCAGCTCAATGTCTGAGCTGAGCAGGTAACTGGGATGCCTGCTGTCATTCACTGGGCTGGAGGTGCGAGACATGGCACAGAGCTCAGGTAGGACACACTCGGATCTAAACGCCCTGATCAGAGGGATCAAAGACGGAGTGAAGGCAGCGGTGATGTCTCTCAGTCCTGGTCCCAGAGCTGAGCAGCCAGGTACTGGAGAGGGAGGAGAGGAGAGGAGCGCCAGCACAGTCCACTGGAATGACCGACACACGAGGTAAGAGATGACAGATCTTTTGCCCTGACAGGTATTAACTCAATGACCACAGCCATTTGTGCACAAAGCTGCTCCAGTTAAGACCTGCCTTTCAAATGTGCTAAATAAAGAAACAGCCACCACAATCAGTTTCAGGTTTGATAAATGATGTTGCATGTGCAAAAAAAAATCTATTTGAATCTACTCCTCGCACGTTCTGGCAGAAACAGATAACTGTGATGAGCCCTGAATGAAGGGATCCCCTGGCAAGTTTTTGCCTGGGGCCTCATGGGCCTGGGGATGTTACTACCCCAACTGGATAGCTTTTTAATCCTGAGTACATCACCTGAGTACCTGCACCATATCAATGCACGTATTTGCATTTTTGTTTTGCACAGCCACAAAGTTGCTTGTCAAAAAAATTTGGAACATTCAAGAGGTTGTTCTTAAGCAAACAATAGACTAATGCGGCCATTTTCCTGGGGTAGACACTGTCCCTGAATCTTTCTGTACATTCCACCACATGATATTTAAAAAAGCTGGAATTTGGAAGCGCTTCATTGTCCCGCTGTCCCACTGCTGATTTATTTTCTCCTAAGCCTGCCCGGCTTCCATCAAACACAATGATAAATCAGTAACAGTTTAGGCAGACTTCATATAATCCTGCTACTCTGGAGATAAAATTGTAGGAGAATTACTGTATTTTCACTCAAAATTTGCAGAATAATGCAAATACATATAACAGCCGTACATTCTGTTAAGTTATGCAAGAAAAAGAAAATAAGCACAACCACGAAAAAATTGATTGGGAGAAAATGCTGAACAAAGCTGAAATGTCTGAAGAAAAGGAGTAGAGGATAGCCTGGGAATAGATGAAAGGAAAATGTTTGAGAAGCTTTATAACACAGCAGATGATGAACCCTGAATGCACTCTCTCCAGTTGACATCAGCTCTCCACCCATTGTCTGGCCCAACACCGTTCAGTCCTACCTCTCACACAAAGCTCATCTCCACCCTTCACTGACAAGCCATTCAGCAGGGAAAACGCAACATTGATGGGCTCTGACTAGCAGCATTTTGTAGCCTGTCCGTTTTTCAATAGGCCCTTGCTCTCCCAGACTCATGGCAAGACTTTGTAATGGAAATCTGTGACAGGCAAAAACAGCACAAAAACACTGTTCCCTGCCTTCATCTGTCGCAATGATTTTATGGTCTGGGTGAGGACAGAGAGCGAGTGTGTGTGTTGGGGGGATAGATGATTGAATGTGTGTGAGATATTTTATGACCGGGGCTGTTCCAGCGGCCCATGGGTTAGAGTTCCATTTGACTGAGCAGCCTATGAATTGTTCCTGCAGCGGGCTGGTTAGCAGAGCCCTGGCCATAGGGAGCCAAGGCTATTCAACTCTGTGTGTGCGCCTCGTATATGCATGTGTGCGTATGCAAGTCTGTGCTTTTTTTTTCTTTCTTTTTTTTTTTTAGGTCTAAAAGTGTAAAAATGAAATACATTTATGCAGCACAAAGATACGGCAATTGGGAGTTACTGCCATTCATTTGAATGGGAGTAGCTGCATTTGTGCCTCCCTTCAGAAGCTTAAAGGATTAATAAAGCAGCAAGGACTTGTCCAGTGTCATTTCTCATTTGCCTCTGAGATGAACAGGGAGGCGGGAGGGGCAAAACAGAGTGAGATGGATGATGGAGGGAGAGAAATTGTTGTGAGGAAAGCCTGTGGAATGAAAAGTAAAAAAAAAAAGAGGAGCAGAAGAGACTGAGTGGAAGAGCTCGGCAGAATTAGGATATAATTAAGAGATGAAAAATTTTATTTTAAATTGCCACATCCTCCATTAAAAATGTAACTCCATCTCTCACTTATTTGCATGAAAATCAATAACCGACAACCTTAGCATTAAAATGACTATTACACGTGCCTGCATTAGTTGATGTAATCACTCTTGAAATTGAACAAGAGCGAACAACATTTCCCCCAATATGGAGTTTTGTAATGAAACCCTTCAGATTCATTGCACTTGGCAAATGTAATTCACTCTAATTCGCTTCATGCATACATATGCCTCGGAGGCAATTAAAGCACAAGAGACAGAAAACATTAAGAAGGATGCGGTTAAGGTGGATGACAGGAGCGGGGGGGGAAAAAAGGAAGGAAACAAGAGGAGGTGGAAAGAAAGGACAGAAGCAGGAGGAGGAGGAGAGAGGAAGAGAAGAGGAAAATATCACTGTGAGAGTGCACTACAGACTGCGCTCCATAAAAGAAAATGCATACAGCATCATTCTCCTGCTATAGAGGAAACTGAAATTGAAAAGGGCAAATCTGAGTTCGCGCACCTTGGTAAGACTAGCCACTGGCGACAGTCTATCTCCAACTCAGTGCTGCTGAAAAGGGCACGGTGAAAATACTCCAGCTCTCAGCATAAAAGGAGCTGACACATATTCCAATCCATTGGTTATAGTCAGTGTGCAGGCAGATTCCTACTGGAAATGATTTGATTAAAACTGAGAAATGTAGAGGGACGGAGATACCGAAGAGCCCAGTTAAACCCCACAATCAGAGCAACAAAAATCAAATCTAATTAACTTGAATTGTTAGCCCACTGTGATCACTAGAGTCAGCAGCTTCCTGTCAACTTCACACGTACAGCTTTCATTCTCAAAACAATTTGTGAGTTTGATATCGATTTCAAGGCTGAAACGAGTGGATTGAACGTCCTGTGGTGAGCGTTCACTTGACCCATTGTCAAGTGTTCAGAAACACTGACGTGTGTGTCTTTTGTGACAAAAAGCTAATTTAAGAAGGAAAGATATAATCTCTTATGGTTAGTTAATGTCATTTTGTGTATTCAATAGTTTCAGTTCAATTTGAATTTCCATGGCAAAGCCTGGGCATTTTCTTTCTCCCTAACAAAGTGGAGCATTACTGCATTAAAAGCTGTTTGTTGTTGCTGCCATGTATCTTGGATTTTCACTGCTCCACAGGCCTAATAATCAACTGAGCTGCCATTTTATTTCACTTGATTCACTCAGTCTGACATCATGCTCATGTTAGGCTGATGATCATCATCTTTAGAGTTATGCCTCTTAGTTGGCTCAGAACACAGGATTAGCTATTAGCCACAGCAATCTGATCAGAGCTGTGGGTTTTACATGGAGCAGAGTACTGCAAACCCACCACCTTGCTGGGTTTGCAGGGAGGAAGGATTGTTTTAAGATGAGAGTTGCTGTGAGTTAATGGTTGTTAAATCCATGGTGCAAATATCTCTGTTATCAGTGCTGTGATGACCAGTTTGATGCGTGTTTACAGTTTCAATATGTAAAAAGGAAACCCATTAGTTAGGATGTAAAGTCATTCATGATGTTACCAGTATGCTGATGATAACAGGTAGAGGAAGTCTCTTTGTCCTGGGGGTCAGAGGGATGATTTGATAACCCCTGTACTGACCAGTTTATCATACAAATACGAATATGAATGACTTTATTCATCCCAAAGGGAAATTCATTTGTCTGTCAGCTCATCCACTATTTGCAGAAGAATTAAAAAGCCTGACAGCTGTGGGTATAAAAGATCTTCTGTATCTTTCTGTCCTGCTATGAAGAGAGAGGAGCCGTCCACTGCTGCCTCTTTGATCCATCAAGGTGTTATGAAGTGGATGGTCCATGTTGTTCAGGATGGCCTCCATCATCCTCATTGTGTATCTCTCCACCACTTCCCCCAGAGAGCCCATCTTTACTCCAGTCACAGAGCCAGCTTTCTTAACCAGTTTATCCAGCCTCTTTGCCTGCTTTTCCCCCAAACTTCTTCCCCAACACACTGCAGCAGAAAATAAAACCACCACAGACTGACAGCACATCTGGAGCATCTTACTACAGATGTTTAAAGATCTGAGCTTCCTTAAGAAATAGAGGCGGCTCTGCCCCTTTTGCAGTGAGTGCATCAGTGTTAAAGGACCAGTCCAACTTATTATCCAGGTGTACACCTAGATATTTATAGGATGTCACCATAAGTAAGGTTTTGTCTGTTTAAACTGCAGTATAAGCTTTTGCACAAATCCAAAAGATGTGGTGTCTGTGTGTGTGTGTGTGTGTGTACCTCAGGCATAGTGTATTTTGAAGAAAATGCATTCATACATGGTGACAGTATTAATGTATCCAGAATGAGGGAGTTTCTGTGCTCTGACTTGTGCAGCAGGCAGCAGTTAGACAGCAGACATCCCACACAGTGTATGTTGTTGTTAGACTTTAACTAAAAGCTCTGTAGTGTAGGGAACTGTGATGGAACATCGGCCCTCGGCTTTCTGTACTGTCTTGGTGACCATTGTCATTGTTACTAGGTAAACAAGGGCCACAACAAAAGCTGTAAAAGTACCCTGAAGTTCCTGCAGTGGAAACACCCCTCATGCATTTCTTTGCCTGAGGATCTCAGGTTGTGCACTGGTATGAAGAGAACTAAGAAGTCAGAAATGTAACTAGTAAAGGTGCTACTGAGAGCTTCAAATGTAATAAACAAAAGCACTAATGCTACTGATTTAATCGGTTGCAGCTGCTTCCAACAGATCAACACAGTGTGTTAGATTTGGTTGTGGAAATGAAAATCAAGCACTGACAACCGTGCGCGGTATCATCGGTCCCGAAACTCTGGGGGGCCCATAATAAACAAATTTATATAAATAAACAAAGCTCGGGCTGTGAGAAAGTTCTCATTCTCCACAGTGGCCCGTCTGGGATTGAAATATATGCACGTCAAGAAATCTTTTTGTCTCTTACACACCACAAACACACATCAAAACCTACAACGATAACAGAGAGGAAATAAAATGGAGCAAAACTGGGCTCATGGTAGCAACACGGAAAAGAACAAAGCACCATCATTATCAATATTAAAGTTTCACTGTCCAATATAAAATCACTTTCCCCAGAGGAGCCATCATTTCGTGAGCAGTATACTGCTGTGCTCCTACTGAACTGTTAAAGTCTTGAGAAAGATAATGCTTTGTATGAATTGGTTTAATCCATTATGGATGACAGGCTGGTTTGCTGGTTTGAGTGTGACAGTCCTCAGAGAGTTTAAGCATCATTTCAAAAGGGACCAGTGACCTGCTTTTCATCTCCTGTTGCTTTAGCCCAAATAAATCTGTGCTGCACACACACACACACACCCACACACACACACAAACACAAACACAGGCATACTCCGAACGCTAAGGTGTCATGCTAGTTTTATTCTTCTTGCTCTCTGGGGCATGTGCATGCTCAGTAGCTGTGCTTAAAGTCACTTAATTCTCAAGGTTTTGTCACTGTCTGTATTCAACATTATTCATGAAGGGCTACTCTCTCTGAACGGAAATGGCATGGCCAGGAGCCTGACGAGACTTTAGACGGTACGATCAGACACGCATACACACACACACACAGATCAACCACACCTCAACAAAGTCACTTGTCTAAATAGATCTCTGTGGTACAGCCCTGCACACAAACACTCATAGACCATTCATGCCCAACAGCATATTTTAATCAAACAAGCATAAACTCGTGTGGCAATGTCTTGAGTTTATTTTTTTGTGTGTATCCTACATTGTGTGTGTGTGTGTCTTTCAGGGGAATGTTTGAAAGGACCTGCATTACTGTGGCATCACATTAATCTTAATTCTTCCTTTCAGCTGTGAAATTAAAGCGCCCTAACATTGTTTACGACACTTTAAACAATGCTTAAAGTTACTTAAAGCGTATGAAAAGATATGAGGAGACTTCCAGATTAAACCAGCACTGTTCCTGTTTTTTAAGTGGTGCTCGCAGCGTTCCAACTGGGATGTTGTTTATCCCGATAATGAGACTGACTGTAACTCTTTTTTTCATCTGAAAACTCTGTGTTAAAATGTTTTGATCATTGTTAACTTTCCTGTTTGTGTTGCCCACAGCTTGAATGTAGCCAAATAGAGGCCAGTGCCTAATGGTCCTACACAAAAATGAGTGTGTATTGACAAAGAGAGCTGCAGATGTGTGTGGTTATGATGCATCATCTGGAAACCAGCTCCCTTGCAGGTGTATCATCAGTCATGGTTTGAGTTGTTTAGGCCTCTCTTATCAGCGCAATATAAAGTAAATTGCATGCAGCATAGATGCAATTTGAAACACAGTATTTGATTCATGCTAACACTTTTCCCTTTACCAAACAGAGATGTTCCTTTTTATTGAATGAATAAGTTAACTAAGAAAAACATTACATCTAATCCCTCTAATAGTAGATTAGAAAATACGATGTCCTGCAGGAGGATTAGCAGTATATGCTCATGTGTTGGTGCCTCTGCTTGGATCAGGCCTGTGAAACCTGACATCATAGCAGTAAACACCTGCTATGTGCATCCCTCAAAGCTTTTACATTTCATTTATCTTTCTAAAGGATGTTTTTCTGACAGATGTGAGGGGTCTGGGAAAAAAAAAAAATCAAGTGAAGGTAGAGTAAAAGCCTTCTCTCAGGGTTTTCGCATCCTGTGTGAGTGACAGTTGTCACAAATAAACAGTCTGGATGGACTGACGCATCCATTCTCTGAGCTGAAGTCAAAACAAGAAGAAGCACAGTCCTCAGACGCCTGCTTAACAGACATCCATAACGATCTGGAGGAGTGACTCCTGGAGGATGAGAAAGAGGGTTTGAGACAGTGGCCCACACATATGACACATGGATGCAGCTTCCTTATATATTATATAGTCTCTGGTTGGGCCGCTCCAATTATAGCCCAGGTGATGCATTATTGACAGCATCTGTAGATAGTTTGGGTGACTTAAGGAGTTTTTCATCAAAGCTGCATGGGGGCCGTCATATCCACAACTGACGTAGATCAGCACACAGCGAGATGAAGTCCACCACTATACCCTCCAATGGACTGGGTAAAAATGAGGCAAAGTCTGTTTTTCCAGAGACATATCAGAAGCAACACAGCACTTTTCTTCACCTTCGAACAGAATAAAGTGTTTTTTTTTTGAAAGAACAGAAAGGACCCATAAAATGAAATGTGCCTATTCAACTGTTAATTTTTCTTCCAAAATTAACAACACATTCCAAAAGAATGTTCTTGTAAAGAGATTGAGTTGGAAAGAGCCGTTTCTTTAAAAAAAAAAAAAATCAACAAACAAAAAAACTAAACAAAAACAACAACCTCGTACCATGGACACTGGTCCTGAGAGCCTCCCAAGAGTGAGCTCAGACTCAAGTGCTACAGCCTTGCATTGAGGACAAATGCTCTCTGTGGAAATTGATCATTTTCTTGTCTCTTCACTGACAAGGTAACAAGGTGGTGACAGAGACACTGGGTTAGCCTCAAGATGTATTTTACATTGAAAACTGTTTTGGAAGTGTTCTGCATGCTGAATGGCTGTTGTGAAATCGGTACGAGGGAAAACCTTGGTCCTTTTTTTTTTTTTATCTCCAGGTAACATGAAACCAAACTGACTCACTGTCCTCCCAGAGGACTTCTCTCTGGTTTCCTACTTGTCCTGACTGGCATACATTTGTTAATATTAGTGGGTTGAGTTGCGGAGGGAAAACCCTATTAGGTTGATCCTGTGAATTGAATTTGGCCGGGCCATGTGAAAATTTTAGAACGTCAGGCACATTGACAGCAAAAAGTGCCAGCAAAAATATACACGCTGATCCACACATCCTGCACAGAGACTCATTTTAGTCTCTGAAATATCTGAACAAAACTCAATTTCATCTGATGTGGTTATTGGTAGAAAGAAGTGTTTTGAAATGCCTTGACATGGCAAAACTTTTTTCAGGGATCTGCTCAGATTTCTGTTTAATTACTCTTAGCACTACATGCTTTCGCTCTTACAGAGTCGGTATCCAATTCAGTGTTTGCTCAGTGTTTCAAGGTTTTGCTTTTTACATGAAAGATAAAAAATTTTGGGTGGTTTTGTGCAAACGTACGTGATCATAGCATTGACTTAAAAGACGTTTCAAGGCAAATTCTCAAACTGCTAACCTTTAACTGACTCTCTTATAAGCCTTAAATTAAAAATCTGCATAGGAATTTAAATAAAGAAACATACAAATCTCCCTCCCACCCCCATAGGTGCTTGGTAGTAGGGATGTACCACCTCTCTATTCTGCATCATTCCTCTTCTGCACAATGTCAGGTTGCTTACCCAGCAGCATCAAGACTTGGGGAGCTCTTCAGCATGTCCTGGTCCCCCAACATCTGACACAGACCTTGTTCCAACATCTAAGCCACCATGGCTTTGGTTA
>OMNW01010724.1:0-19280 GCA_900303245.1 Selene dorsalis
AGGAAAATGTGGCTTTTTTTGTGGGTTTAATATGATCACAGGCTCATACAAAGAAACAATAATTGATAATCACAGCGTGCAGTGAGTCCCGGTGATAGAGTGTGCAACCAAATGTTTAAGTGTCGAGGAATTTCCCATTTTTCTCCTGTCCAGAGATCCTATCTTCCCCTGACAGAGGAGGGCTAGTCTACATGTCTCTTGGGTACAAGAAACCAGAACCTATTATTTAGTCGAGCACAGAGGAAAAAAGTGGCTTATGAGAGCAGAGGACCTTCACAAGTGATTGATGTGAGTTAACCCTGTCAAATGCAGGGTTATGGATCAGTGCAAAATGGGACATAAATCACTTCCAAATGGTTTTACCTACCACTGAGAGATCACACTGATGCACTCTTTGCTCTCTTTACCATTTCTCTGAACGTTTCTATTCAGCCAGTTTAGATATAGGTATTGGTTTAGTCTACATGTGTTGATGGACACCTTAGCAAAGGTACCATGTCCATTTGACTGTGTGTAAACCCTCCAGTCACATCTCCTGATGCCTAAAATCCCATCATGAAATGCTAACCCTGTTAACGGCGAGTTGGGATTTATTGCGCAGCTGATTTGAAATTACCAGGCACTGATATGATAAGTACACATTTAAAGTTTTCTATGATACAGTGATGTTCATTCTGAGGTCAACAGGACCCCAGAGAGGTGCCACTCCCTGAGGTGAATAAACTGCTAATACACTGCATCCAGAGAATACAAATAGACTCATATTTGGATTTACAAGGGTTAGTACTGTGTAGAAAAATACTCCAATCAGTGTACTGTATTTCTTCTTTTTGGTGCCACAAACAAAGGTAACGCATCAATTTGTGTGGCAGACTGCAGTTCAAAATCATTTCTGTGGGCAATTAGAAAACAGATAAGTTTGTGAAGTAGTATCATGGCACCATAAAAGCCAGCTCGGGGTCTCCAGCCCCCTAACAAAACACTGGGGTTAAGGATTTTCAATAGGTGAGCTCTCTGTCTTTGGCTGTGCTGCATCCCATCCAGCAGGAAGAAAAAAAGTCGACTTTTCTTCAGCAGGAAAACAATTGAGTATGGAAACATAGACATAATCTATTCCGAGCTACCTTGACAAGAATTCCCTCATGACCACTAACGTCTTTTTCATAAGCTTTGCAAATTTTTCCACTGAACACATACAACATGTCACTTTTTTTTCGCACACACTATGAAAACTCCAAAATGCTGAAGCCACAAGAAAGACAATGTTTTGCCATTTTGTTGCCTTATTTTTTTTTTGGAGGAGGATTTCAGCTGCTCTTATGGTCTGTCGTCTGTACCCTAACACTACTGTATGTACCTTGCAGGCCTCTTGTTATTGTGAAATACAGGAGAACAAAGGGGACATTCTGTTAAGAGGTTTAATACACCCAGGTGATGTGAGTCACAACAGTGTGTAAAAATCTCCAGAAATCTCATTTGATTGGAGTGTTAAGCTGTTAAAAATAATAAGCCCGCCCTCCTCCCTCCTGTTATCCAGAGTCCTGCTAGTTTCACACACAAAATACCGGCCACAGCTTGCAGCTACAGCCGAGCCTGGCCTTTGCCTCATTCATTCTGACTATGCTGACATGGGGCAACATTTTCCAGGCTGCTTAACAGCCTTAAGTTTTACAATGGGAAAGTATTTTCTGCAATGAAAACACTGCCACTGGTCATAATGTGTGTATTTCCTAAATGACTGTCAGCGAGCTTTTATGACTGTTTTAACTTTGAAAACAAAAGCTGCAGCTTTGGTAGTACAGCAAATAAGGTACCTTAAGCTCAACAATAGTAACATATGACTCACCAGACAATACCTTGCTGTATTTGCCTGTCTGAACAAAGATCCACACAAAATCCTCCAGCGTGCATGTGCTGCTCTCTGCTCCCCTTAATATGTGATTCACACCCGAGTCTCATGTTCACAGATCAAACAATGCGAGTCCATTTTTCACCATGCAACATGTGCATATGGGCTATTGGCACATATTTGCAGACCCCAGGGGTCCAACACCAACCCCTCAACCCCCTTCATACCTCGTCCAGTTGGACCGTGCCCGTCTCTGACAGCATACCACCCAGCCATGTGCAGTGAATAGGTGGTCAGCTTTGGACCAAGGCAGGCTGTAGTCCCCCCACACATCGCATGCAGCTGTTACAAAATGGACACTCTAGACATGTAACACAATACCTAAAAATGACCTCATTCAGTCTCAGCCAGTTAAAGTCAAAGTTGACACTGTTTCCTTCAAAAGTGCTGGCAGCCATGCTGACAGTACACTCCATAATGCCTGTGAGGCAAAGTGCCAACAGCTTCTACCCCCAAAACTCCTGATAGCCCAGTTGGCAGCGGAGATAACTGTGTAATCGTGTGGTTTTCATGGATTTTGAAGCAGACATGGTGCATCAAAAGATGAAACTGATACTGTTCAAACCCAAGTGTTCCACTATAGGATATAATGTGTGTGAGTGAGGGGTGGGAGGGAGTTACGTGAGCATGTGTGAGGTATACAAGGATTTGAGCTCGCTTAAACAACCTCCTCCTGCTGCAACGACTGCCAGTGTGAAAATCATTTCAAGGACAGATGAGCTATAGGAAACTGGATGTTTGTGTCTACTGCTGTTTACACGGTCCAGTGGCTCAGTCCCTGCACATAACACACACATAACACAATGAACAGCTTGCAGCGCACAGTGAGCAAAACAAATACCACAGACCACACATATATGGACAATATATAGAATTGATTTGTAGGAATTATTGATAATCAAATCTGATTACTAAAAAATTTAACTCTGTTCACGGTGAACTCTGCATGAGTTACTAAGCAACAGCAAGAAGGTAGGTAGGGTTTCTAATGTTCTACCTCCATCTACTGGTCAACAATAAATGGGTTTTTCAATAAACATCACTATATGTACTAACTATTTAAACAGTACTGTTAACATTAATGTACATTTATATAAGTGCCATTTAAAAACTAAAAAAAAATCACTTCTAAGTCATTTTAAACACACCCTGTCAGCCCACAGTCACAGAGGACAGTCTGAAGACATGGCTGCAGCCAGCAGGAAAAGCACAGGTGTAAAGAACAGAGTCAACGCTGGCTGAACTCTGTTGGCTGCGTTGCTTTCAGGGTCCTGGTATCATGCCTGCTGGTGCATCGTCTCATTGGTACGACTCACATGGGACACATGACGCCATTGTTAATGTTCTAAGTAACACCTGTGTTTTTCTGTCTGCTGTGGAAAAGGCCACACAGATGACACACAGCAGTTACATGTTAGCTGTTTCTTTCAGCTGCTACTACATTGTATCTTTTTTCCATTTTATTTTATTAAGAGATTCTTTTTTTTTTATATGATATTGTGAGGAAGGGGCACGACTAAATACGTTTTTTGCTTCGGGGAGTCTTTATTTTGTTGTTAGTTGTTTGTTTTCTGGATGAGATTAGATTGTTTGTGCTTTTTCTGTTTGTTGTTCGAGATAAAATGAAACACTAAAAAATAAACAATTTCACATTGTCTTTGCTGGGCCTTTTTAATATAATAATAAGTATTTATCATGACCTTTAATTGACCTTTTATACAGTTTTATTGAAAGGCGTTATTGCTCAGCATACATTCAGACATGCTATTGTACATCCTACTGGTGCTTGGTGCTGCAGCAGCCTCATTATCCACAGAAATCATTACAATCTAACATAAGACAACATCTGGCCTACCCTTACCTTGGACCCTAACTCTACATAATATAACACACTGTCAATCGCTGAGGTCAAATTTGTTTATTAATGCTCATGTAGCTGCTTTACAGGTACAATGTCTGTCAGTTTGAACAGAAGATGTAGGGTCTTGCTTTATCCACTAGGGGACACTGTGTGCTCACATTAGGACATAGGTGGACTCTGCCTTTTAGTGCTTAATTAACCAGAAACACAATGCTTTTAAAAGTATGCCATATGTTAATCACTTGACCTTTTATAAATGTATTTTGGAAGCAAATATGGCTGCAATCCGATAACAATAACTGAATGACAAATACTTACGATGTAGATGCTACTGCTTAGGTATAATCCACTATTGTGACCCTGTTGTCTAAAGCACAGAATAACTTATGGTGCATTATTCCATTCACTCCAATTAAACTTAGCAATTCCATAATATGTAAAGCTGAATTAACTTGCATCAGTGATTTAAAATGTGCCAGTATTCAGGGTGTATTGTCTCAGTCAGTGCAACCCATGGCTCTGGATAAGAGCTCAGAGCAGGTTGCAGCTGCAGACTGTACTAGAATGTCTGTGCTGTTACCTAAGCACAGTCTCCTTCATGGTAAACATCAATCATTAGTGTCTTTTATGAGGATTCTCGTGCATGTTTGTGTTTTTCAGTTCGCTCATTAAAGACGTCTGGTTTACGCTCACAGCAAGCAGGGCCAGGGAGGCTTTTTCTGAACTTGTCCGTAGCCTGGAGAACCTGGACGGACCTCGGCGCAGCTTGATTTCACTGGAAAAAAAAAAAAAAAAAACGTGGAAAACTGCTTGTGAGGGGAGCTGCTGTCGTGCTTCGGGACTCTTTCAAATCCTTAGATTAGATTTTAGGGACCAAGGCAGACTTCTGGCAAACAATCAAAGCAGCTCTTGAGGGACCACAGTATCTGTTTTCATTTAATGTACAAAGCTATCTCTGTGCAATGAGCCCTGGAAAAGTGGCGTGTACATAAACAGTTTTCCTTTTGCTGAAGTACCTGCGCCTTTTATTACAGTCATTTGGTGACATAATTCCGCAGAATCTGTACACTGCGGCTCTAGGTGAAGTTTTCAAAGCTCTCTTACTTCATTCTTTAGTTTGACAGAACAATTCGATGAGTCATCGGGTAGTTGACATTTTCAGCTGTTTCCAGAACTTAAGGGTACTGCAGTGAGAAGTGGATTTAAGGGTACCAGCTCTGTTTATGTGTCTCTTGAGTGGAACTGAACTCCAGAATGTTATGTTGTGGCAATGCAACCTGCACCACTAAGTGAATCCATATGGAGCCACAATCTGGCAAGCACAAGCATCCAGCTAGCACTGACCCACTGCCTTCCTTTAGAAACCAACTGCTCCTTTAGTGGTGAGAAGGAACTTTTTAACAGTGATGAAAAAGACTTGACTTTTTACCCTCAGCATTTTCTTCTAAACCTTCATTTCCTTTGCATAATATTTAACATTGTTCCATTGAAAAACATACGCTGCGTCTTCTTCAGACAAGGCTGGTCGTCATGTTTGATGACCCAGTGCACCAGTCACTGTGTTCAGGTCAGTGTAATCTCTGCCTGTCTCTGTCAGAGATGATGACCAGTCTTCATACAGATGGGAGATTGAACATCTGGTCCTCTGGTGCAGTCAGAACAACGTGGAGCTTAACCCACTCAAGACTGTGGAGATGACAGTGGACTTCTTCAACTCATTGTTCTGTTGTTGTTGTTCTTGTTGTTGTTGTTGTATGTCTTCAATGTGCAAGTCAGAGAGCTATGCAAACCGGAGCTAAATTCCTAGTATGAATGCAACATACTTGGCCAATAAATCTGATTCAGACTCTGACCGTCACCACTGCAGGCCCCTCCCCTCTGGCCGGAGCATCCATCTGCCATGGTCCACAATGTGGCTCAATCATGTCTCTGCTACTCAGAGCTGTCTGAACAGAATTCAAGTCACTGTTCCTTACTTTCAGAGCAACCAGCTGTTTCTTGCCCACCTTAAGGACGTTACCTGGTATTGCCCTCCTTGCACACAATCTAGTTATCACATTCTGCATCCTCCTCTCTCTAACTTCTGTGGATCCCTACACTGCCGAGCTTCACTACTGTGTCTGGAAGTATAGGCTGCAGTCACACATTAACTAACCCATGCACTGGCAGGCGAAGGATAATCGCCCTCCATTGCTGAACATGGCCTCGGCTATGGTCACACACATTAGTACAAACAGTAGCGGCGAGCTTACCGGCCAGCGAAGTAGCTCTGTCGGCTCCATGTAGCATTAGCTTGTACAGTTGGGTCGCAAAGGGTCTCCTACAGCCAGGTGTCCGCGTGAACAGAAACACGGCAGCCCCTCGCGCTACCTTTAGGAGCTCGAGGATCTACGAGTTCTCCACAGTCTGGTCAAGGGAGCAAAGTTTGCTACCATCAGTGTACAAGTGTAGGCACCGCTAGCTTGTGCAGATTAGCATGTACCCGGGCTAAAGGCCTCCTTACCTGCACAGTTTACACGCAGTCTGAGGTAAACCGCCTCATCTCCTGACAACATGAAATTCAAAACCACTAATACTTAGGAGAAGTTCCGTTTTTTGCAACCTGGACCTTATTTCTAGCATAAAATACGTTCATTTACTCACCCGAAGAACTTTGGTGTAACTTGGAGTCCTTCGGAAGATATTTAGATCCACTCGCGATCTACGTATATCCATATAACGGGAGTTGTTGGGGCAACGATGCAGCGTCTAAATAAGACATTATCTGCCACGAAACTCCTTCATTTCACCAATATGTTGTTATGAATCACCAGCACTATTCCCCTGCGAGCTCGGAGCGGCTCGGAGTTGTGTTGTTGTTGTCTTCCGGGGTTTTTTACCCGGCTTTTCACTGACCTACGACCTCGATTACGTCACTTCCGTGCCACTGTTATTAACTTGTGTTACAACACAAGTTGTAGGTCAGTGAAAAGCCCTGTATAAAAAAACCCGGAAGACAATAACAAAACAACTCCGAGCCGCTCCGAGCTCACAGGGGAATAGTGCCGGTGATTCATAACAACATATTGGTGAAATGAAGGAGTTTCATGGCAGATAATGTCTTATTTAGACGCTGCATCTTTGCCCCAACAACTCCCGTTATATGGATATATGTAGATCGCGAGTGGATCTAAATATCTTCCGAAGGACTCCAAGTTACACCAAAGTTCTTCGGGTGAGTAAATGAACGTATTTTATGCTAGAAATAAGGTCCAGGTTGTAAAAAACGGAACTTCTCCTTTAAAGTACTGAGATTTGTGGAGAATGTTACACACTACAGCTTTAACACTTAGAGTTCCAGCCATGAAACAGAATGTGACACTGATCTGCTGAAGGGAAACATTTTGTCTCATTTAATGACATCACAACCGGTGAGTAAGCCGATCACAGTCTATGAAGTCTTTTAGAAGTGACATATGGAAAACTGGAACGTCCCTTTCCCATTCACTGTGAATGGATTCTACAGTAAAAGATATAAATGCTGTGTGCAATCAAGAGAAACTTAAATTAAACTGAGTCAGCTGAAAAGCATGTTTTATTAATACTTACTTTTTGACAGTGTTAGTAGGGTAGCACGATATACAGTATTGGTACGATTAGTAACCATAGCACCAGAATCAATCATTCATTTCTTTTATACAGGCTACATACATACTGTAGGTACATATGATTCTTAAAAACATCTTTGGATAAAGCATGGCAAACAAGCACACAGTTTCTCTATTCAGTACCAATACCCTTTCAATATTTAGCACACTGTTTACAATTCAAGTATGAATATTAAAAATACACATATATCATAAGTTACAAATCTTAATGGTTATTACAAAAAACAAACAAACAGGATTACATTTCTACAAAATTTATGGCACATAGTGCATCAAGTATTCTTTAAATTTCTGATACAGACCTTGTAGAACAATTGACCGTCATAAAAATGAATGATAGCCAAAGGTTTTCTAGCTGCTCATTGACTCATTTTTTTCATTTATTTTTTTCAGCCATTCTTTAAATCATAAGAAGCTGCATTGTCTGAGAAATAAACATACCTGCATCTATCTTCTAACTTTGGTTAAAGCTTAACATCAGAGTACCAGCAGGTTAGGTTGCTTGTAGTAGTGGTCATTGTAAAAGTCATTGATAATGAGTTAAGTCGAGGCCAGATTTCCTCATGCAGTCTGATGATATGATCTGGCAACCCTGCAGCTAGTTCTCTAGCTACATTAATAAAAGGACTACATCATGCGTTTACAGGCAGTTGCTACATCTGCTGAAGAGACGTCAAAGCCAAACCCTGTCAGTTAGAATGAACTAAAACCCAAAGCCAGTGTTTTCCTTCTCAAGATCAGAGGTAATTCCAGTAGTTCAAAAGCACCAGTTAAACGATCCTTGCTTATGGTTAGTGGTTATTGGCTACAAATAGCAGGCTTTTTCTTTCTTTCTTTCTTTCTTTCTTTCTTTCTTTCTTTCTTTCTTTCTTTCTTTCTTTTTTAAGCAAAGCAGACATAGGACAAAAACATCAGACAATGGCTTCTCTGATGGTAGTAGTCATTGTACCTTAAAACACATCTACAAGTCAATACAGAATAAATATAGTCAGACATAAATATATTACAACACATATCTCAGTAGAGTATGGGTGTATGTGAGAGGTAGGGGTTGCAGGTACCTACAGCAGGCCCAATGGAGGGTGTGATGTGAGACATCACACCTGATACTGTGTAGTGGCGTAACAGATGAGAACTTGTCTGTGTGATGTAACACTAATAAATGTATAAAATACAATAAGCCACAGAACACTAGGAAGTATTGATATATTTCAGGTATTTCATATTGCCTTTTTATCAGTGAACTGTCTATCCAGGTTTCAGTAGTTTTGTGAAATGACTGACAGCTGATTGAAAGCAGACGGGCTAAAAGCACACAAAAAAGGAATACTAAAATTATCTGTAATTACTCTAACGGATCCCTATGTTAACGTTAATGTTAACGTTGTCTAAAGGTTTGACCTGGAGGGCATGTCTGGAAGGATATCAGTAGTTACTACATTTGCGACATTACTCTTTCTCTCTTGCACCTTAAAGGAATAGTTAGACAGTTTGGGGGAAAAACTGTGACTGTTGCCAGTTTTGGCGCTAAACTAAGCTAACTAGCTGCTGCCAGTGGCTTGATTTTTGTGTGGCCTCACTAGAAAGCAAATAAACATAAAATGCCAAATTGCTGAACTACTCCTTTAAGACCAAGATGATCTTAGCAGATCCAAACGATCTATTAGGTTTTGTATTACATATCTTTATATCAACCTAGTAGCTGTCATAACATAAAACAATAACACAACCATCCCTCACATACTGTTCTATTGTCTGTCTGTAGCACTTGTCCATCACTAGACGATTGCAGTGATTATAACATATGTACAGTATGTTGCTTTTTATACTGCCTCACTGATTGCAACTCAGTTAAATAAGAGTCAACTAAATTCCTACAGTAGCTGTAGATATAAATATTTATGGTCACATGTAACAAGATTAATTCCAGGTTCTTCATCATGAAATTCAGATTTTTTTTTAAATACACTTCATTTCACAGAGTACCATTAAGAGATTTTTTTTTCTTTGTTTGTTTTGTTATTTGACGGTTTGCTTCTTGAGGACATGTTTGTATTTTCTGCTGTTTGTGTGGCTGCTTTCTTGACGTTTTGAAGAACTATATCCCTTTGTACCATGCTGAAAAATGCAGTGAAACAGTGAAAGAACAAAAAGGTATTCGGGTCTCAAAGCCAAGAAGCGTCTGATAGCCATTGCAACACTGATTGCAAGCAAATATACTGCAGCTGGTTCATCTTCAGGGTTAGCAGTTTGGATGAAGGACCTGACACTGGTCCTGAAGCACTGCACAATGGTTAGTTTCATATATGTTTTAGCTGCCATTGGGGAACTGGGGATGTTACTATAGAATGTTAAATGCTCCACCATCACACTCACAGATGACTACATGCTCAAACAAATCACTATTATTGCATGTTCCTGCGCTACTGTCTTCAGGGTAGATTTAGGGGTTTGGTCTCTGCATGGCCCTCAGTGGACTTCAAGGAGTAGGCCATTGTGAGCCTGGGGAATGCACTTCCCACAGAAACCACCGCAGCGACCATAGATTCTTGTTCCATCCTACAGACAGAAACAGATGAGGGAGGAGAGAGTGGGCAAAGTGCAGCTTTTCACGCAGAGAATAAAAGCTTCGTAAATGTCAGTGGGGATTCCTCTTCAGTGAATCACAGAGAAATACAACATGCCAGTTCAGATGGCATTTCACAGCTACTGCAAGACCCAACTTGAAGCATAATTATTCCCGTAAATTGACAACCACACATTCATGATAAAATTCATTATGAAAGAGCCACATAGAGTCAGACATACCAAAGAGAAACATTTCAGATATTTTCCTTCCAGCTTCTTACCTCAGATCTGTGGACTTTGACGGAAACATAGTTGCCCTGAGATGTCCACTTGGTGGCCTCCGCCACTTTGAGGCCAGTGCCAATCAGGTTGATGCTGAACTGTCCCTGTGACGTAGATACAGAGTTATGTCAGAGCAGCTTTTTAACTGGCGAGGTCATATATATTATGTTTGTGGAAATGTTCTTTTGCTATAACTCCCACGCATAATACAGATATAGTGTGGTGCACATCATTCACAGCTGCACCAACAGAGTAGTCCATATTCCCATCAGGGACTTATAGCAGAAATGCTGAGTAAAAATGTCTCCTCTCACAAAAAAAGAAGAAAAAAAGACATGACACATTGCTATGAGGCCACGGTGTACAGTAATTCACTAACCTGTGGACACTTGGCTGCACTATAACAATCTCCTGCTGTAGCAAAGGGCACAGGTCGACCAAGAAGAGTCTGGGAAAACTGGAGGTCTGTGACTGGTAAACAGAAAAAGATACAGATCTAGAGTCACATAGAGCAACAGCAGAGGTAAACACACAGTAAAGACAGCTGCTCAGAAGTAAATAACCACACAGACAGTTGCGGAAGATCAGCAACTACAGTTTATGCAATTAAACTTCATTGCGGGTTTGATGTCACTTTACTGTCCCTTTGCCAGATGTTCTTAGTCTTTCTCTCTAAAAAAAAAAACTGGTTCCACTAAAAGGTTCTTACAGTGAAGATGGAGTTTGAGTCTTATGGCAGCGACAAATCCACTTATCAGATTATATTAAATCCTCTGTAAAGTCATTTTTAAGAAGTGAAACTCAAAATACGACCTTCAAGGTTACTATGCTATGCTAACAGTTTACTGTTTAAATTGTCTCTGTGTTAACATTTATTCATAATAAATGATTTAGGGGTTTATTAAACCAATAAGTTCAAACATTTAATTAACAGATAACCAGATCAGGTTCAAAATGATCCAAAATGATCTTGGCCCTCAGAGTTCAGCCAGACTTAAAAGAGCCAGACTACATCCCATAATTGAATGAGATGGTTATGTAAATCAGACCTATCTTTTCCATTTACTCTGCACTACCACACATGATAGCCACAACAAGTACCTCCATCCTGCCTTCCTTTCACAGCGCCTGTATAAAATGATGATAAAGTTCATGAGATGCGCAAGGAACACTGAAGCCTCTTCATAATCTTCCCTTCATCTTGAACTCATTATCCCCCCCTCGGCTCTCTACAAGCCGCCTGAAAGCCAAATGAGTACCATGCAGAGGGAGGGTGGGAACATGTGCTGTCAGGACCTGGACTGGATAAAGAGGATGGGAGGATGACTGTGTAAATTCTAATCCAACTTCCCCTCTAAGCACACACACACACACACACACACACACTAATCCACATACTCTAATCAAAGGCATACTTGAACACAACGGGGAAGGTGGAGCTGACTGTTATAATGAGCAGAGGAATATGGCCTGAAGAGGTGTGTGTGTGTGTGTGTGTATCTGATAAAGTGGATTGCCCTTTGCATGCTAGTATGAGTAAGCGGTTGACATTGATGCGACTGCACGCATGGGTGTGTGTCCTTCTTGTGTCTTTATGTATGAGAGCAGAGCTTTGCGTATTGTCTTTCTGTGCTTGAGAACAGGCACACATGTCTATATGTGCACGCACACATTCCTTTATTCCGGCGCTCACGTGTTTGTGCTGAGAGGCCTGGTTTCAAGTCCTTGTCTGGTGATGTGAACGCTGAGCGCTGAAAGGTCATTATTTTGATTTCAGTGGAGAGTGTGTGGGGAAAAGGAGCACATACTTGCGTTTGAACAACCAAAGGCTTTTGGAGAAGGTCTTATAAGCATCACTGGATGATGCATGTGAGGGTTAAAACAACACTGATGTGTGGTCTCATTACAGTAGACAGTGTAAAGCAATC
Source organism: Selene dorsalis (assembly GCA_900303245.1). NCBI lineage: Eukaryota > Metazoa > Chordata > Actinopteri > Carangiformes > Carangidae > Selene > Selene dorsalis. The sequence continues at coordinate 12,196 of OMNW01010724.1, forward strand.
ATACAGTAATTACGCACTCATTATCCTCAGGGAACTCAGGTCCAGACGGACTTTGTGGAACAGTGTGTATCCTGCTGCAGAGTAGTCATTCCTACAGTCGCAGTATTGTCTTCGGCTGCCATTATACGGGCATTCAAAAGGATTCAGCAGCCTGTAAATCAAGCGCAGTGAGTGTTAGGTTTTATTTCAGACTTCAAACAGGTGTTACACGCAGCACAATAATTCAGATTCACATGTTACATAATCCTATACAAAGCCGCTCTGAGTCTCGTCACTCATCACTACATTATACACACCGTTGCCCATAGACCTCGGAGAAGTTGTCGGTCTGACCGCTGCGCAAGGTCACATACTCCTTGGGGAAATCAGTCTGCATCTCGGCACAGTAAATCTACCGGCACACACATGTAAGAGACAATGTATGAGAGCCTGTGGGGAGGCTGCGGGTTGAGTCATGATGTGTCCCGGGACAGTTGTGACAGAACAGACACACCTGCAGGATCCGGGACTTGACTTTGAGATAGTATTCCCCATCTATCCTCACACCCTGTCTCATCTGGACCTCTCTGCAGGAGGTGAACAGTTGGCCTGGGAGGAGAAATATGTATAGGGAAGAAGGAGGGTGAGGAGACAGCCAACCTTGACATTGAAGACATTGCCATTGCTTTCCAAAGTAATGACATTAAGCCGCTCTGTGTCTGTTAGCTAGTCCATTAATCGTGTGCCAAGAAACGACAAAAAGATTGCAAAGGCTGCTAAATTAAACACTACAATTAGAAAGGACTGAAAGCTTGTTTTCTTAAATGAGAGCTCTTGTAAAAGTCTCACTCTTTGCACTGCCTCCTCTGTTGTCCCAGAGTGCTGTTGAGCTGCTATCGCGCTGATTAGCTGATTAGCATTAATACTTGAGCGCAGAACTGGCTGTCACTCGAGCATATCATTTTAATTTCGCTAGTGCCTGATTTGGCAGAAGCCAAGTAGGGAATGAACAGTCCAGCGCGCCAGTACTGAAATATCTGAATTGTGGGGGAGAGAACCTGCAAACTTTGGCCCACTGCCGGGGCTTTACAGCGCCTGTGAGTCCACAGTGAAAGCTGCTTGGCCCCCCAACACTCAGCCCTGAGGCATTCTGACAGACAGTCCGTATCTCAATTTGTAGAAAAGTGCTGACTGTCTGTTTATTGTTCCACTAAGTAATCACTCCAAGAGGTTTTAACCTGGGGGTCGCTGCTCTGCCTAATGTGTTAAAACAAAGCAAAAAGCTGAGTGACTATAAACACAATCAGATATGGGGCTGGTTGCCATACACAGCACAGTCAATTTAATACCATTACTACACATTCTATATTTGTTGGCAGCTAACATAGAATGGGTGAGATGGAGAAGAGAAGAGAACAGAACAGAACAGAACTCACATTCTCTGACTTGACATGCAGCCTGAGACGCGGGTCTTTCTGATGGACGGCAGTGTTTGAACAGTTGGCCTTTGGAGGTCACACACTCCACTCTTCGCTCCATCACTCCTGCACCACAGGTCTGTGAACACTGGTACACACACACACAAAATAATTCCCACACACACCAACAAAGCAATTAACAAGCAAGCTGAAACCAAATCCAAATCCACAAATGAGCTTGTAAAAGAGTGTGTAAAATGCGCAGGTCATCAAAATGTTTTGTGAAAAAAGCAATTAGCTAGAGAGGACTTCTCACTGCCTAACAAGTGTTTTCTCTTTCACCTTGCTCCACGGGCCAACTTTCCAGTAGGTTGTGTGCGGGCAGTCCCTGAGGAGACACGGCCGAGTGCCAGGAGGGTGAGGCTCAGGGCAGTGGGTGCTGGCAGAGGAGGACTGGGCAGCAGCGTATGGGTGCGCAGCCTGGGAGGAGGGAACCACCGAGCAGGAGACAATACGCTGCTGGTAGCCAACACCACAGCTGGCAGAGCACTGAGCCGCCACACGCACAGAGACACACACACAGACACACACTGACAGTTACTAATAGTGACATAGGTAAATGTTTGCACAGAACAGCAACATCTTGGCATAACTAATAAGAACCTATAATGTGACTCATTATACATGCCTTCATACCTTTATTTATATACATATCTATACAGTGGTCTATATATATATATATATATATAGACACACACACCACTATATATGATATATATACTAATATGACACTTTAATCTGTAGTTAGGGCAAAGCTCAGTCTTTACTTTTCATTCCTACCTGAGACCACTCTCCTGTGATCCATATGTAGCGGCAGGAAGCTGCCTTGCAGTGTTGGTGTGATGGAGGCCGGATCGATGGCTCACAGTAATCATCCTGGACAGGTGTCATCCCTGGGCCTATACAGCCCACCTTCCTGCTCCTCATGCCTTCTCCACATGTGGCATTACACTGCAAGAAAGAGTAAGAATAGAGAGGAGCTGGCAGAGGGGGGGCACTGTTGTGCTTTCAGCAACACCATCAGTGACTTCTCAGACTCCAGCCTGCCTGTTTAGCTCCCCATATGGCCACAAATGGACACTCCTTATTGTGTTAGGGTTTGCACAAGCAGATGAAAGCGAGCATCATGTGCCAGTGGTAACACTATCTAAAACATGTGCTCTGGCTGAAAACATTTCTATTAAAGATGAAAAATAAGGTGTTTTCCCTCAGGCCTGGTGATAGTTTACAGGAATATTTACAAAGTAATGATACAGACTTCTGTGGGTGGATTTTTAACTGTAACTTTTTATTGTATCACGCGAGAACAGAAAAGATTTCAGGGTCAAACTGTGAAAGAAAGGAGTCTTAAGTTCTCGAGGCAACACGGACAGGAATCTGAACACTGCAAACATTCCTGCAGCAGGAGGACACGGTGCTATGTCCCTACATGGTGCCCCTCTTTTTATGCCTCAGTTTTGAGGACAAAGCGCAGGACATTAAAGAGAGGTCCAAGAAAAAACAAAACAGCCTGCTAGCATTACACAGCAGTAAAAGCCAACAGGACCAAAAGGATGATGGTCATCACTACTTTGAGGTTTTGTACTGTATGATGGTTATCAGTAAAGCTCTTATGAATGATGCATGAGAGCTAGAGTTCCCGCAGGCTGTCTGCTGAACGGTACACAGAGAGAGTAAGGGTTAGGGTTAGAGAGAAAATGAAGATCTCGGCCAGTAAAAACCTTAATAAAACGTTTAAACATTTGTGCATCTGTCTCTCACTGAGAAGGAGGAAGAGTAGTGGAGTACAGTAGAGTTCTACACAAGAAAAGGAAGAAACAATAAGGGTCTCTACTTACTTCTTCCCATTCACCTGCTACCCAAGAGTAATGTGTGCATTCAGCAGTTTGACATGGTCGGGCAGCAGCAGGCTGCTGGTGAGCATCACAGAGATCCTCACGCACTGATCCAGTGCCTTTTAGCCTGCAGTAAACATCTCGCTTCTGAACTCCAACTCCACAGGTGACAGAGCACTAGTGAAACAGACACAGACAACAACAGTTTTTCAATCAAGAATAGCTGCCAAGATATAATATAATAAGACTATGGTCATTATTTTCAGTGAGTTGACTTGGAAGGTGAACTTAACACAGTTAAATTAACATGTCAGGAGGAGGACAATTCAGATTGTTTCTGAAAGAGGCTTCTGAGAGTTTGATTAAATAACCCTAACGGTGTCATTGGGGTAATCCTGACATATGTTTGGAGATGAGATGTTGAATTAGAATAAAATGTCTGCAGTTCAAACTAGTGCAGTTTAAAGGAGGTGGATATTCAGGGGACTCATCTGACTGACTTTAAACTTATCCCAGTGGCCAACCATGGCACTGCAACTAAAAGATCCTGTTCACCCCAGAATAAGATTTCTTCTCATAGACCACTGTTATCAGAGATATTTTATGTTGACAGGGCAACTCAAACTACAAACAAAATCAAATCATATCCTAAATCCTTAAACCATAACAGTCTATGTGAATATTGCTAACACTAGCTATGAGCTAATGTTTGACACAGGTCCCCACCCCCTCTATGTTAGATGATGTGACATGGACCACAAAGCACATGGCAAATACATGTAGGTGGTTCTTATGGCTTATGTTTGTTCAAATGCTACTCTGATAAGTTTGGTTTTAATCAGTATTTCCATTCTATAAAACAAGAGTGTGACATCGTTACTGAAAGCTGTGACTGATTGGCTCGGGCGGGTGTATGGGCAGGACCTCGATTCCACGGCGCCACCAGCTGATCACTACACTACAAACTATAAATGACATTACCAGCTCCAGATTACAGCGCCAACATCTGTGATATTTGGCTTGGTTTTTGTACGTGGACACACATCATCCATCTTTATACACAGTTACTACTCACACCAGACCGAGTGTATATTCAGCTGAGCAAGTATATATTTTCTTGTCTTTGACCTTTAAGTTGTGATTTGCCCAAGGAAGACTGTATTTTTCTTCCTTCAGAAGTTTCACAGACTTGTGTATTTAAATGTTTGTTTGGTCTGCGGTACGCACTGCTGCTGTTTGGATTGTCGTGTACAATGTACTTAATTAATCCAGAGCCAGTTTGCCGCTTCTTTGTGAGCCGTATATCTTGGGTCACACAAAGGTCTATCTCCAGTATCTCTTTGATGTTGCTTTGAGAAGCATACCTGCATACTGAGGCACACTGAGGAAGCACTCCGTCAGGCTTGAGCTGATCAGGCTGATTTCTTTGTAACCCCCCCCCTCTCCTCCTCCACTCACCCAGCCTTTAGACCTCAAAGAACAGTGCCAGGCTCCAGCAATTTCACACAGTCAGAAAATCTGCGCATTATACAGCAAGTATCAAATTTCCAGAAAACTTCCAGATGTATTGGTGTTGTTCCGTTTCTCACTGCAATTGCGTGTTATCGTTGCACAGAGTGTGGTTAAATGTGAAGGGTCAAGTCCCTGAGTCTGGAAAGAGAACAAAAAAAGCCCCATAGGAAATCTGACCTTCAAATCAAAGAACGGCTTTTTAAAAATTTTCCAAAGCATGAAAATAGAACCTGCTGTCAAAGTGATTCTAGTCACCGTTAACTGCTGCAGCTACAGAAACCTAAATCTCCGTTCCTGTGAAAGAGATGGTGGGGACGTCATGAAACTATAGATGAAAAATGAGCAGACTGTTTCATGATTTCATGATAGTGCTGAGTGAGCAGCTCCAGACTTAAAAGGGCCATTTCACTCAAATTACAAAACATATTTTCTCATTTATCTCTGAGGGTGTAGCCATGCAGATAATTTTAGTTTTTGCCCGTGCTGAGAGATATCCACGTCTGAGATTTCTGCCGTCTCCCTAATACAATGGAAGTTCATGGAATTTAATTTATCTGAGACAGATAAACCCCAAACTCAAAGATAGCTAGCTACAGACAAAAAGAGAGACTTTTCATTTTATTATAGTTTGGATGAGCCAACCCTCCAGCTGCAATTTAGCATAATAGACTGAAAATGTGCACAGCATCACCAATAGTGAGTAAAAAGAAGAGAATGATTATCGTGTCCTTGGAAACAGGTAAAAGGTTCAAGGGGAAGACCACACCCCCTCACATTCCCCACCATTACACCCCCCTATCAGAGGTGACTGAGAGGGGTGGGTAAGGTGTGGAATACCTCAAACAGTGGGCGCTGAGGTTTCAAAGTTGTCACATGCATGGATATTAAGATATAAAACATGTCTTTATGCTTTAGTTGAGGATTTCATGGTTGCTGGTGGTATGTGGAGGAAGATGATTGCTTCCAGACACCGGCGAGGCAGAGAGAGGGAGGAAAGGAGGACACCCTCAAAGAGCGGGGAGTGGCAGGGGTCTTGTGGAGGGAGGCGGACGTGGGTCCTCGTGGACCTTTTGTGATTTTACACTTAAAGTGGAAAGGTGAAGGGAGAGGTCAGATCCTCATACAGGAGAAAATGGAGGGATTTTAAAGGATATTTTAAAATATCAGACATGTCCTGTAGCAATGGAGTCTTCCAAAGAGTGTGAGAAAAGAAAGATGTGGTACAAGCATATAAACAGATGAGAAAGGCTTCAAGAAGCAACATATGCGATGTTTCTGTACTGTCTCTGACCACACAGTGCGCTCGTTCCTCAGGGTAATCTGACAAAGCATGACAAAGGGCATGACAGAGCATTCCTTTTCTCTGTCTCTGTCTGGCCTATGACTTGTGATAAATTTGGGTTTGAACATTTTCCTCCCTCCAGGAGCTCAGCATGACTTTGAGCCAAAACTGTGCTGCGACTGCTGCTTGCTGAGCCCCTGTGGTAGCAGATACCACCGCTGTGTGCTCGGCTCCATAATAACTGTGACCTCAGCACCCCTCCGCGCCCCCCGATGACTCCTCTGTGCACAGCTTTTTACTGTGCCAGCATCTGCTATGGTACAGAAACCTGCAGTGCTTCAGGACGTGTGTCATCCTAAACACTGTGCTTTCATCTGCATGGGAGGCCGAACTTGGCGGCATCAGCACTTCTGAGTGTCTGTGTTTACTGTTTCAGTCAAATAGCTCATTAGGTGTTTGAGCTCCAAACAAACTCTTAATAGGACTCAGTGTAAGGAATGGGATTTGCATGAACAAGCTGTAGATTACACACATTTGTTTGAAGATTTTAACATAACATGTAAATGTCCTGTGGGCTGCATAAACAGTTTTGCAAATCCAGCCCGTGGTGTTTAGTCCTTAGAGGAAATGACACATTACGTTTGAACGAGACCAAACTGACTGGTGATTGGACAGGTGCTCTGTGTGTACATGTCCTACATCTGCAACCTCTGGGAAGTCCTCAGCTGTGTTTGTGCTTGTGCCTCAGCTGCTAGCAGCAGTTACTCTTATCATGCTCCCCGAGAGGCTATTTGGTGAGATGGAGGAGATGGTGAAGAGAACAAACATACCTCCCTCCACCTGTTGGCTTTCCAACTGGGGCATCCCCGCGCCCGGCAGGCCTTCTGTGTTCGTGGCTGAGGCAGATGACTGCAGTGCTCCTCCTCTGTTTTGGTTTGGTTCTGAAGAACACAGACTATCTCCCGCGTCTTGGTCCCCCGACCACAAGTCACCGAACAC
>OMNW01010731.1:13632-29146 GCA_900303245.1 Selene dorsalis
AAACAAATACACTTCCTGGGCATGGTTTCCTTTACATCAGAATAGCAAACACAGCGTGGGTCACAGAGCCACACTGTGTTCGGTGGTGATGCTTTGCTGTTTTTCAAATTTTTTCTAAGATCATGGGTCAGTGAATATTATTACTCAAAGCCTGCATATAGCCTAGGGAAACTAGCTGCTAACAAAAACATTTAAAGGAATAGTTCCAAGTTTTTAGAAATGTGGTTATTACCTTGTTGGCTGACAAAGATGAAAAAAAAAAATCCACCACTCTCATATGTCTATGTTCAAATTGATGCTACATCCAACTGCTATGCTCAGCTTGGCTTAGCATGCATATTAAAAGGGAGAAAATGCTGCCCTAACCAGCTACTAGCCTACTAGTAACTTCATAGTTTGTGTACAGAGACCAGAATGTCTTCTCAGCTATCACTCATCAACACAGCAAAACAGGGCAGCTTTAAATAGTGGAAGGCTAGAAGTCGAACACATTGCAAACAATCCCACCTAAATAAAATGCAACAGTCATCTGGGAAAAAATGAATACAGTAAATTCACTTAAGTCATATTATGACCCAAGCTCTGCAGACTTCATCATGATCTGTATGTTATAATTTAAAAGGCGTTATGTGCTATGTGCTCCACACTCGGTCTGGTTCCTCCCCTGGGAAGCTTAATTGCAGTGAATAAATATTTTTGATAATTTGCCTGATAGCCTTTTGTACAACTGGACACTTTGTCCTTTACAGAGACACTGGAAATCATTGGGACCCATGAATATCAAGCTTTAACTTCAAGGAAAGTCTGGCCCCTCAGCTTTATAGGCTCTGCAAACGCCTGGCGGTGCCCTCAACATTGGGTCAGGATTCACCAAAATCATTGGAAAATGACTTGGGGCATGAGTATCAATACTCATGTCACAACAGGCTTTGCTGGCTGATCAGTTGCATCATCCTTAGGGCACTTGTAGCACTGCTTTTATGCTGTATAGCTCTACTATAAACAAACTAAGTGTTTGCCACAGTCAAACGCCACTCCAGCAGTGCAATATGACAAAAGACTTTAAGAAAAGTAAAACAGCATAAAAAACAGGTGGAAGTCCTTGCGAGAAAAAAAATCAGGTCAAATCAGGATAAAGATAAAACATTTCTGATTCTGAAATATAAATTCCAGTGGAGGTTATTCTATCTTATCTTAACAAAATTCAGCTGCTTATTACGACTGCATCTGTGCTGCGGTCTGATGTAAAAAAAAAATCCTCAAAGAACCACTTTGATATTCATTAATTCCAATATTAGTGCCAGTGTTCATTTTAGCTTCAGTCTGTTTCTTTTAACTTCAAAAAGTGCTGCTGAGACATTTCTGCCCAGAGGCCTCATTAAAATGCTGTTTCCCTCTGACAATGAAGGTAACTCTCAACAAGCTGAAAACTGCGACCGCATTCAATATGAAATACTTATAAGTCACTGGCGGGGTCGTGTCACATTTCTTCATGATGAATGCACATGTTTGCCCCAGCTCAGTGAAAATGTCTCTCATTGATATTCAGTGGTGCTCTGCGTGGTCCTGCAATCACAGGGCAGATGACCGGGAAGGTTCAAGAGCAGTCTGAATAAAGGAGTCCATCCCCTTTTTCATCTGCACAATGTGTCTGAGGTTTCATTGTCACAGTTAGTCCTTACTCACTGGACATAGAGTGCTGTACTCTAGATGAGCCTAAGCTAAGTAAACGACACCACAACAATTTAGCAGTTATTTACATTTACATTAGCTATTAGTAATTACACTGGAGTACCAAGAAATGAGTCTACAGAAATTGTCATAACCAAAGTGACAGCAAATGATTAAAATAACTACTTAAATTCTTAACTTTGTGTTGTGTTTTTGCTGTGAAGTGGAAATGGCAAGCTAAAGCTGTATGTCCAAGATTTTAGAAAAGAAAAAAAGAGGAAAGATTTTATGCTAGATCATGACCACGAAACAGCCTAACACATTAGAGCTGGTAAAGCAAAGCCCATACTGTCACAGAAATATACAGCATGGACCAAAAAAAAATCCAAGTTCAGCCCTGCGTGCATCCTGCAGACATCAGCACAATCACATGGGGTCCAAACTGGCAGCATGTATCAGTTAGAGAGGGCACAGGGGACTCTGAAGGTGGGCCCATCTATTCCGCCACTCAGCACTTCCACATTGATTAGCTCTCCTCATCCAGAAAGCTGTGCGAGCCCCATCCTCTCCAGCCATGAAAACTCCCCAACCGGAAAATATTCCTCTTAAAAAAGAGGCCCCACTTGTCAAATATGAGTCCACACCTGCTGACTCCAGATATCTTAGTGTTCAGGGTCCTTCCAGTGAGCACTCCACATTCCCTTGGAAAATGTAGTGGAGTGTCGATAAAAGAGAGATATGAACTTATTACTTTGCAATATTTGCTCTTTACAACTTTTTCTTTTTTACAATCTTAACTCAGCATTACACAATCTTCTACAAAACACACAGTTCACTAAGTTGCACTAAATGTTGCTTATGGGTTTGTGTCTTATTTTAGTGTGAGATAACCTATCTGACATAAATACATCCCTTAGAAAAGAGTTGAATAGGAAATACACCATCGTAATGTCTGAGCTAAATGCCAGCAGGGTTAACCATCCATGAAATCTGATGGTGCTATGTGGCAAGTATGGCCTCCTGGAGCCCTTTTGCCTTCATGCCTCAGCGCTCTTCTTCCTTCCTCGCACACGCAGCACATCATCAGTCACGTCATTGTTATGAGTAATTATTTGGGAAGGAAAACAGTATTTATCCTGACTTGTACATCACAGTTAACACAGCTAACAGAGGTGATAAAAGTGCAGGGGGATGTCTTTTTAAAGTCTGACAATCCATGAGTTTATACACCTCTGTACAGCTGTGAGGTCCTTGCCATGTAGCATCACATCTTTTGCTCTTTCTTTTGTTTCTGAATGACTCACTGGTGTGGACAGGATGGCAAGAGGCCCACATTATAAGCACGTGCAAGAGCTAAGATATCCATAAGCAGTATAGTAATGAAGGAACTTTTTTTTATTTCTCTGTGCTTTTACAGGAGGAAGAGATTCCAGAGTTAGAGATTGACATAGATGAGCTCCTGGAGCTGACGGACGAGGGGCAGAGAACCCGACTGCACGTAAGATTGTTCAAATGAACTTATACTCATTATTACATCACAGAACTGGTCTCTAAAAGCGTAGCTCTGCAAACAGATGACAACCAGGAGTCCAACATTCAGGCCAGAGAAGTTTAACATTTTAACACCTGGGTACATATCTCACTGTTTGCTATGTGGGGTAATAACTTAACAACAAGCTCTTGACCCTTTCTGGAATCTAATGTTGCAATGTTTGCAGTGAAAAAGCAGCATCCTGTGTTGTAAGTGAGCCTGTTTCTGTTTGTTTCCTTTGTTAGGAGCTGTTGCAGGAATGTGGGAAGCCAAAAGAGGTGAGAAAAAAAAATCCCATGCGTAACTACACGCTAACATCTGATGATTTCAATATTCAACAGAGGAAAATATAATTAGCCGTTACTGTCGTCTGGTTTGTAAGACTCACACACAGATTTGACCGTCTTCCCCACAGGACTTTATCAACGGGCTGCTCTACAGGATAAAGGGTCTACGCAAAATGTCAGGTCCCTTGAAGAAATAATTATAGGTCAAATAAAGAATTGAGACAAAATGAAGCCTCTTATCTTCCCACCAGTTAACTGTTTGGATGCCTGTATGTGCAGCTCACATGTCAGTGGGACTTTCTTCCTGGGTCAGCATCAGTCTAACACCAGAGCAGTTTTAAATGGATTTTTTTTATTACCATTTTTGCTTTAATTTATGGACTGCTATAACATTGTGTCTCATAAACATACCAATACTGCAAATGAGATGAAAACTGTATTGACTATTACTCAGATGGACTGTTTTTTGGGGGGTTTTTTGGTGCAAGACTGTACATTTTCAGTTGCCTATTTGTGTACATAAATATTTTTGTTCTGATATAACAAGTGTTGTATGTCAAAATAAAATGGAACATTTTCAAGACAAGGCTGTTGATGAATTATCAAAGAAGCTATAAATGTCAACCAGGTGAGTGACCGGCATTTATCATCACAAATTATTCATTACACATACACAAATAAATGTTGAGCATCAGCACCCAGCTGTTTACAGTACCAACTACTGAATGCCTTTACTACAATTGCCCTTTATAACTGCTCTGAAAGATTTGTTTCTAAAGAATGATCACATCCTACAGTCCAGAGACTTAACTGCAGCACAATCCCCAGTATATCATTCCCAGAATACACGGCTCCATTTTCTGGCATAAATTTTTCAACAGAGTGATGGAAACAAAGAAGACGTTGACATGTCAAGTCTAGGAGTAAACACAGTGAAATCAGCAGCAGGAAGGTCCATTAAGTATGCATCCATTATCCTCATCCATTTCCTGTCTGTGGTGCGTGTATGACATGGCCAGAAAAGGCAAACACAGCAACTGCCCCCATACAGGCCTTAATGGAGCAAGCCCCCGGAGGAGAGTGTAATTATGGTTTCTCCTCAGTTAGCTAGACAGTAATGCACACTGATGAAACTGCACTCTGGCCCTCTCTCTGTCATACAGAGGGTCTTTTGGCCGAGGGCTCCATTATAGTAATTTGCTTGGTTCGCTTCCACTCCTGAGCGTCTACCACAGAGGCCATCCATGCTGCAACACGCTGCCAGACTGAGACATTTTGGTCAAGTAATAATAACTTTGATCAAAAAACAGAAAAGGCTTTAGTGTTAAAAATAAAACTGAAAGATAAGCCACGTTCTAAAAAGACGTGACATGGCACCCAACACTTTTGCTTCCTTTATAATTACATTACACACAAGGACAAGAAAGGCAATGCTCATGTCAGACTCACAGCCAAACATAGATTACAAGAGTGACTGCAGTGCCTGCCAAAAGAAACAAAGCCCTCACTAATCCTTTTATACTGACTTCTCTATGCGTCTTCGGTCCAGAGCTGACAGTAGTCTGGGACTGTGCATCATCCCAGATGAGCTCATGATGTGCCTGCCTTCTGTATGTCTTGTCAATTAAAAAAAAAAAAAAAAAAAGGAAAAAAATCTAATCAAACGGTGACAAGTGCAAAGTGACTCTAAGATGAGCCTTTGTTGCCTTCAGGAAGTAGGATGAGTGACATGGAGAGAAAAAAAAAACAAGCTTCTTATTGAATTGAATGAACACTTTAAAACTTTTGTGTGCTGCTGTATAGTTTTGCTAAAACATAATCTTCACTTTACACATTACAGACAAAAAAATATACACTGTATTGCATTTGCATTCAAGTCTGTGTCTAGGCTTTGCTTACTTATTGTTTATGTGTATATTCTGTTTATTTAGATCAGTATTTCCAGTTACAGAGGGAAGATGCTGCTCCTCCTGAGGTCTACATAGACATATATTTACATCCACTTTGTACAGACTGGATATCATAAGTTAGAGGTTGAATTAGGAGTGAGTTCTGCATTGCTTTAGATAGTAGGAGGTGTTTAAAACTTCTGACACAGCTTTTAGACAATAAGGAAAAGTGATAATATTAGGTCACTTAAGGCTAAAGCACAAGTCTAAGGGTGATGACTGACAAGAGCCTGATATGGCAAACCCCTAAAGCACAGTCTAACTATCATGACTTCCTCTTCTTCTTTGGTGCAGTGTAGTTAGTGGTGCGATGCTCCATCCTGTCATATTCATCATGGCCTTCCCTGGGGAGATAATGAAGTGTGGATTGATAATTCATCACACTAAATACTTGATATTCATGCTGCCGAACAGTATGGCAGCATCCTGCCTACAATGTATCTGGGTCATGGTACACGTTCCAAATCACAGGCGTCTTTTTCTTTGGCATCAGAGTTAACATTTCCACGCAAAGCTGAGAAAAAGAAAAACAACAGAATTCTGGTTGTGCTTATCATAATGAAGGCGTTATAGTTACCTGAAGCAGCGGTTACAGTAGAGGTCTCCATCACAGGTGTGGCAGCGAAGCGTGGCGTCTTGGTTACAGATGCAGCACCATGGAAGTTCATCTTCATCACTGTCTGATAGCTGATGAGCCACAGCAGCAGGTGAAATCCTACTCCTAGACACTGGCGCCTGTTTCTTTCAAACACATCATACCATCAACAGATTCAATTTTATTCCCTCTGACAGTTTGAAAAATGTGTGTATTTGTAATTTGGTTGGGTTTTTTTTTTCAATACCGGTTTCTTTGAAGTTTTTTTCTTCTCTGTGTTCCTCGGTCCACTCTGTTCTAAAGGTATGTTGTAGCCACTGGCTTCATCCAGTGCAGCTTCCTCTGACAGCTGGAGCAAAGATCAGAAAAATAACTATTTCAAAACATGTCTGCAGTTCACATTAACAAACATTTACAGTGGCAAAATAGCAGCCCCTTGTGGTTGTCATGAGTGGTCTGAGCTGGCTCTCCATGACCTTTCAGGATGTGATATGTACACTACATCACCATATAAACTTTATTTTATTTTATTTTGAACCCCAGACCTGTTTCAAGACTCTCCTCACTGCCTCCTCCTCAGTCTCCTCATCACTGTCTGGATTTTGGAAGTCTTCCATAGTAACTAAAAAGAAAAAACAATGACACACTGTCAGATCTACATCATACCACAGATCTTATAATACATATTATCATATATCTGGTACTGTGGGGTAAAACTGTGGATAACAGATAAGATAAAGATAAAGTGGTTTGTTAGTCATATATGTTATGTACCTTTGTCTGGGTCCTGTCCCTTCAGCTGGGCCATCCTCTTGGCCATGTGGAGGATCTGATCCTGGGAATGCCGCTCCCTCCTCAGTTCCTCCATGGCCTCCTCCAGCAGAAGGTCCTTCTCAACCTCCAGTTGCTTGACTGCATCCTGGTTCTCCTCCAAATTCTCATCCAGTATTCCTCCCACCCCTTTGTTAAGATCGTTCATACGACTACTGGCATCTGCTGGGAAAATATGAGGTTTTATCATATTGGGGGATCAACACAGAAGTGGAATGAGGTGAGATTTTATGGCATGACTGCGGTAATGGAATCTGATATAATCTGCAAGATTGTCACACATTGCTTTGATCGCTGTATGATAAACTGACAAATGAATGTGTGAGAGAAGATCTTACTGCATTCAGGATTTGATTGCTGCTCATCAATGGCAACTTCGTCCGTCATCTGACTGAGCAGATCATTGGCTTGTTCAGTCTGAGTCCTGTTATCTGGAGGCTTATGCACCTGTACAGATGAGCACACAATTACACATACTGCATCGGTAAGGAATTATAGCAAACTCTTTCGCATTCTGCCCCTTCTAAACAATGTCAAGTATTTCACACTGTCACTGTGCTGTAAGATATGGCCTAAGGAGTTGGGTTTTAGCTCACAGCTCGAGGAGCTTGAGATGGTGGCGACAGACCCCGCAGAGCTGCCAGACGGTCCTCCATCTCCTCTGAAGAAGGCACTGGCTGGCTGGGAGCTTTCAGTGCAGCGAGGCGAGACTCAAGTTCTTTCTCAGAAGGTACAGACTCTAAAGAAGAGAGAAGTAAACAGCTTGCAATGACTTTGCCACAAGAAAAGACGGTATTATTATAGCTGTTGCATTACGTTGAAGTAGTAGTCATTAAAAATCAATTCATTACTAGGTGTTGTCTCCTCTTTGAGTTTTTGAAGTCTTTCAGCAATAGCTTGATCTTCTTTACTCAAGCCCTTGACAGGTAAATTGCCCACTTTGCTATTTTTGCTCCCTCCGTGTGGAAGAGGCTGCGATGAATGTCCCTGCTGTTTGGCCTCCAGCGCAGCAACCCGTCTATGGGAGAGACGTGAACTTGACATGTAATACAACTGTTGCCTTCCATCATCATCATCATCATCATCATCATATAAATAAATTTTATATTGCATCTCACTTTTTGTAATTTTCAGGAGGAGACCATCTTCCAGCACTGTTTTGCGACGCCCCACTAAAAGTTAAGAGACAAAGACATGTAAGAGGCCTCCAGGCTCATCAGATGATCACATTTATTCTTTGGTTCTTTTCCGGTTTGACTTTTACCTTGTCAAATTGCCATGGCACTGTTTGCACACCTTCTGTTGTTGGGTTGTGCCACAGCGAGGCACCACAGCACTGAAAGTCAAACAGCTGGAGCAGAAGGAGCGGCCACAGTTCTTACAGCCCAGCTGCGGGGACACACCAACACAAATTACACTGTTCACTGTCCATGTTCATGTTCATGTGTATATCTACGTGATTATTCCAAGCCAGTCAGACCTTACCTCCTTCTTGAAGAGGCTAAACTTTGATGCACAACAAAAACAGCGGTTGTCCATTCCGACGCGTGCGGACTCATGTGACAGGTTATTCTAATTCGGCTCTTATTGCTGCTCCGGGTAAATATTTGAAAAAGGAAAACGATTCTATGAAAAAAACAATTTGGTAGCTAATATCCTGATTTCAACCTTCCAGCGTTGTTGCGAACGAATCCGGAACTATACCGGAAGTTGCAACGTTACGTCGATAGACGTTTTCCTGTTTCTGTGTCCTCCAATCAGCTTTCTCCAAATGATCTCGCGGTCGCCGTTCAAAACACAGAGCTGACCGTTCAACAGGGATCCATTGCTACAGCTTTGCAGTCGTAATATACTCCAGAAAAAAGGCGAAGGAGGCTTAAAAGCGGTATGAAAAACACCACCTGTAGAGAAGCGGTTCTGTATTTATATGTAAGGCAGTTCAGTTACAGGTCGACTGTAATGAGACCGTCGCTGAAACAGATCGAGCTAAGATGAATGTTAGCTAGCTAGCTGGCGTGTTAGCTCGTGTTACCCGTCATGCCCTCAGTTTCGGTCCTTTCAGTTTCTGTTGTTTGACTCTAGTTAAAACAAACACAATTTTATTTTCTGTGCTACGAACTTTGTTACAGAGCATTGTAACATTTTGTAATTTTGGGTCTGAACTGCTCTTGGCCTGTGTAGATGTTTGTTATTACGTCTCCTCACGCTATTTTTAGGTCATGTTATGTAAGAAACATGTAACACTGGCATTACTATTACTCTGTCCAGTCTACACAGTCAAACACGAAGCCATAAATGGTATCAGAGGTGATTATCATTATTAAGACTGTTAAAGCATAGTACTCTCCCTGAGTACTTTTAAGCCCCTACTTTGTATTATTAGTAGTCTTGCTATTATTATAATTATTTGTATCTTGTCCATTATTTTTGTATCAAATATCAAAAAACAGTTTTTAAACAATTAATATTAATTAATGTTTTATCCAACCAACACTCAAAATCCAAATCTCCATGATCCAGAAGCCTGAACCAGAGGATTGTATGGGTTTCCATGGTAAATGACTTCAATGATTATCAGAACAGGATTTCACAGGAAATTTGCCATCTGTGAAAATGACCCCTCCACCGAGGAGATCATTAGTGCAGAAGGAAATTTTGAAACTTTAAAGGTTAACTCATTTGGTGATCGTTGTTTCTCTGTTTGTAGGCATCTCTGCGTTTAATTTCCACGATGGCAGAGGGAGGAGATGTGGAATGGGAGCTGAGCAAAGAAAACATTCAACCACTGCGGCGCGGCAGAGACATATCAGTCTTACACCAAGCGCTCAGTCAACAACAGGATGGAGTCAGCTCTGTCATCAACCAACAGAGACAGTATGGATGGGTTTAATACATATCTTCTGAAATGGTGATGTTAATTTCTAATGGACAAACTCTCCCAGCAGGTTTCACATAATGATGGGGGTTTGTTGGTTTTTGCTTCTCCAGGGCCTTTGAGTCTGAGCTGCGAATGTACGAAGGAGATGATCCACTCGATGTTTGGGATCGGTAAGTGATATACACTAAAGTGTAGTCGTACATGTTGCTCTTAAACCTGAAGGTGTTATATTTAACTGCGGATCTGTCTACCACAGGTATATAAAGTGGACAGAGCAAACCTTTCCTCAGGGGGGAAAGGAGAGCAACCTCACCACTCTGTTGGAACAGGTCACGACCAGATTCACGGAAGAAAAGAAATATCACAATGACCCTCGCTATGTTGACCTCTGGATTAAATTTGTATGTGTTATATTTTATCCCTGATTAATTTTGCAGCTTTGAAAAATTAATCCATCAGCAATAACTGACATACACACACATTTTGTGTCAACAGGCAGAGACCTGCACAGAGCCCTTGGACATTTACAGATACATGCAAGCTCAGGGAATAGGAGTGACACAGGCATCCTTGTACATTGCTTGGTCTGAGGAGTATGAAAATCAAGGCAACTCTCGCAAAGCAGACCTGGTCTACCAGGAGGGATTCAAGAAATTTGCTGAGCCGCATGATAAGCTCCTGCAGTTTCATAAGTATGAATCAATACAGAACAGTATGAGATAAATAAATAAATAAAGATCTAATATAGATCTAAATAAGATCTAATAGAGATAGAAAGCAGTTTATTTCCCTGGTTGCAACATAATCATAATCACAGTTTTCTGTGGTGTTATTCACAGGGCTATGCAGGCACGTGTGGCCCGGCAGGTGATGATGAACGTGGAGGAGGAGGATAGCGACGAAGAGCCCAAACAGCCTGAGAGAATTTCCCTGGTGAACCTCAAACATAGAGGGAAGAAAAAAGCCGTCGCCCCCATCAATAGAACTGGGCCTGCAATTAAAAGTAAGCACACATCTGTTTTCACATGTTGTGAAGGCTGATGTAAAATGTTCCAGCACTTTTGTTAAAAAAAAAGATGTTTAATATAAGTGTTTAATGGCTTTCTGGACAGGTATTTCTGGAGGCTTACAGTCACGTGGTGCCCCCGTTCTCGGTAATGCTACCAACAGTCGACTGGTGATCTTTGATGAGAGCAGGGCTCAAAGTGCTGGTCCGGCAGAGCCCACGTTGGAACCTTGGATGGCTCCTCCCACTTCTAGAGCAAAGGAGAATGAGCAGAGACCAGAGAAATGGTGTGATGTCAAGGTATGACAGAAGCAGGTGTTACATCATGTCATTTAAATGCATAGAATAAACGCCCTTAATACAGTTATGTTTCATGCATCATAGGTACCCCAGAAGTCCAAATTCGGACATACTGTTATGGCTCCACCACCTCCCAAACCTACCTTCCAGCCATTTGTGGAGGAGTCAGACCAGCCTCCAACAATGTGAGTGACAAGAATTTCCTTTTTGTCTTTTTATGTGCTGTTTGTACATCACACACTCAGGTTGATGATAATAATTAACATAATTCCTGAAACTGAAATGAGTGTTCAGACAAAGCAGTCTATGCCAGTTATTGAGTTATGGTCATGTAACATTTATTTTTAGAGTTGGCCCCCTCAATAGATCAGACAAGTAACTGAATAAAAATGAATGGATCAGATGTACGTTGAGGTGGTTCTCGTTTCTTCTCTCCCTCAGGACACCGTGTAAGATCAACCCAGCAGTGAACACGGTTTTATCAGCACGTAAGCCATGTAGAGAGGAAACTCCTCTAAAGAGACTACAGGAGCACCATCAGCAGCAGAAGGAGGCGGAGTCAGGGAAGCCACAGGAGCAGAGCATGTACTGTAAAGAGCTGCTGCTCAGCGGCGCCTCTGAATTCTGCTTTGAGGAACTGCGAGCTGAACGCTATTTCAAAAAGATGTCACAGGAGTCACAGGAGGTCACAGGATAAAAGGATCAAGCTGAGAAGTGATACATCTAACAACAGTGTAATTGTTGTCTTTTTTTATGGTTTGTCACCTTGAATTTTGACATTGTGTACATTATTTTGTAAATATTTTTGTTTATGCAGATCTAGTTGCTCAGAAAGGTCAAAAGACAGAAAGGTTTGAGATTTGTAGAAACCCATCTGACTGAAGACACACTATTTTAGCTGTGTTGGATTCATTAAAAACAGGAGGACCAACATCTGGACAATCTAATGCAGTCCAGTACAAAACACCATTGACTACTGCAACAGAGCTGAATGTAGGTTAGAATACATATCTACTTATTTTTAATTAATAATAACAGCTTCTCAGTAGTACATAATGGGCTATAACATATATGGTTATGTGTCCACCACTTGTATATGCTAAACACATGTGGTTACCCTAACTAAGGTCTCTGCTGTAGAAATCCTACCCTCGGTTATTCTTAATTGCACTCTCAATCATTTTATTTCTCTCAGCTGCATTGTTGTTAAGTGCTTTTTCTGCATGTTGCTGTCTTTAAGTTGTTTTGTTGAGCAAATTTACACCACAGTTGGAAACAGGGCTTCAGTGAGGGGATTCAACTGCACCCTGTGTCTCCGTCTGAGTAAAACACCCCCTGTTAGCCATGTGTCATTGATGTTCAATAAACTTGTTAATTGTCTGCCAGATGACTGCAGTTGTGATTTTTTTTAGACAGGGGGATTGTGGTAATGCACTGTCAGCAGGGGGCATGCAAGGGAGAGTAAGGATTGTGTTTGTGGTAATGTTGGTTGGATTACTAATGGGGTGCAACAAATTAGTGCAGAGTGTAATCTGTTCCTGCAGTTTAAAGAGTCAAAACCGGTTGCCAAAAGTGAAAGCAAACTGCATTTAAATAGTCATAAATGTCGTTATCACTGCTGCTGTGGCTTCATTTCACTATGATGCTGCAGGGCACTCTTGAACTTTTTCAGAAATCCCAACACTTTGCAGACACAAGACTTTAATAAGACCGTCTTCTATTCAGCTGGACAAATGTTAATAATTGTCCAGGAGAGGTTACCCAGAAGCTCGCTGACTAAAGTGCTGTGAGTAAACCTAATGTACTGTGATGATGGGATCCACTTCACACACAGGCAGCTCACACAGCAGACTTTGATGAATGGCTGGAAGATAGGTGCTTGGCTCATTAGCAAGTGAAATCCATCCTTTGCAGTTGTGGGCATAACAGGCCGTGGATCTCCCCAAGAGGCCACTATCCTGACGTACTTAAGCTCAGAGTGCTGCTTGCTTTTACATGGACGTGCAGCACTGGAGGAACAGACTTTAATCTCATACTGGAAATATGACACTGCCAGCCAAGATCCTCTCAACTGGTGAGTTCCCAAAACTGTCTACTTTAAATTTTGGCTTAGCACTTCCAGCAGCTGAAATTCTGTGATAAATGATAGGCAACATGATGCACTCCCACCATAATAACACAGCATAACCACATCATAATGCATCCTCTATAGCTCGCTATTTGGCAGGACTTATTAAAAGCTCATCCCATGAAAGCAAGCAGCCAGTGACTCTGATAGCGCTTCAGACAGAAAATCCATAGCTCTCTCTTACTGCAGCAGAGAGATGGTACAAGCAGGCTACCTCTCTTTAATGTGCTTTAGACAGGCCCTCAGAGAAGAGCTTTTGTCCAGCGCTGTTACTCTGATAGACAGGAACACTCAGTCTCTATATGGGCCGTGTTTTACAGTCAGAGCTCTTAACCTATTTGCACGGCGTGTATTTACATGCACCAGTTAACAGAAAGTTCTCAGCCCAGGGTTCCACTTCACATACCAGACAAGGAGAAATTTTGTTCATTTTGTGGACAGAGCTCGGCTCGGCCAGGCAAAAGTGCAGCAGCAGATCAAGGGTCTGATTTGTATTCACAGAATATTCTCATTATTGCACAGGCCATTACTGTCAGGGAAAGAAACTAAAGATGAGAAGGTAGTCATGATACTAAATATTCTTTTAATCCACTTTTTTTTTTTTTTACACTTTCTTTCTAAGTGACAGTCTTGACTGACATTATAATTCTAATTTAGTAAGTACTTACTCTGACTTGGTGGGTCATTATCATTATTTAGAAGAAAAAATGACATATTGCTGAAGTGTGACATACTATATCACATGTTACTTTGTTTTTAATCATTTTAATTTTAATTTTTATAAAATAAGATTTTATCTTACAGTATATCTCATAGTTTTGTCTGAAAATATGTCAATTTAGTACAACATAATCTTAACTCTAGAAACTCTAGTCAAAACTGTAACTTTTTATTCTTTATTTCCATGGTTACAGACTGCCTGCATGTTTTATTTCTTTTAGCTTCTCTGAGCAGCTATGGGCCTCCACATATAATACTAATGTCAAGCAAATGGGAGAGCACATTGCCATTTCTGCTATAGATGTCACATGATACTCTCACTGAATTAAAACTGATCTGTAGGTCATCTGGAGATGACACTGGATTTTTAGTTGCATTTGCATCACCTTTGTAGGCTGAGCCCTGATAGCTCCTGGTGCAATCCTCCCAGATTCATCCTAAACAATTGAAAGAATTCAAATGCAAATAATTAAGGAAGCTTCACTTAATGTGAGCTGTGGGCTTTCTTATTAATGACACTGATTTAAAACCTGTATTGTCATGGTAAGCCCCCTTTTTTTTTTACATTTCATTATTTATCCAATTGAGGGTGTTTTCAGGGGTAAATTTAAATAAACCCTGCTGGGTTGACATGTCTCTTCAGTCTCCATTTGAACACTATAAGAAATAAATAAAAACAGAATATTTGGGTCAATATTGCAAGAGTATTTTGGACAAGAGTGCACAAAATCAAGGTATTTTCTGTGTGTGTATTTGCTGAAACAAAAGTAGTGTTCATCAATGATGAAGGCAGTTGGCAGGTGTTTCATTTATTGACCTTTTGACCTGTCTGGCTCTCCTTCAGACTGACCAAGCAGAGATAAGTGTTAGCATATAAACAGCTCAGCCCAGGATGACTGAGCAAACATGACTGTCGTTGTTATAACAACCAGAATTTTGCATATGAAGAAACCAATTACAAGACAGTTTTATGGCGGTTTAGGGCTCTGAACTCAAAAGAAAAAAATATTTCATACCAGGCACTTAAGTAAAACCACGCTAATAAATATCTTTGGCAATAATGCTGACTAGTAAGAATGAAAGAGAGGGTGGGGTCATGTCTGCCATACCCCCAACAGGCAAATCTATCATTGATATGCAGACTGGGCTGCACCTGGGTTTATTTGATGTGTAGGGAGGGAGATCATAATTTAAGCCTGTTATAGTGTCTCCCATATCAAAACACTGCGTATGACATGTATGCCCCAAATCTGGCTCGCTGTGCAGGCAGTTATACTGCATAACTTGACCCTAATACATTTTCCTGCTTTGTGTCTGGTCTTAGCTGCCGTATAAATTATTCAGGAAATGATTGTGGTGAAAAAGAGAGGGGAACGTTTCAGTTAAGTAATAAGGATGCTGGACTGGGGCATCGTTGTGACTTTAGTTTCTTGGGCCTTCATCCCCAAAGATTTTTGGGTCATGGTGGTCTCAGAGGCGATTGTGAGGATGAGGATTGCACCCTCTACAGAAATAGTCCCATAATGCCTCCGCACTCCCGTCACACAAACACACACACAAGGAAATAACTACCCCTCACGCCATCTGCCATCCCTGACCCTGTCATTCCATGGATAAT
>OMNW01010734.1:0-14498 GCA_900303245.1 Selene dorsalis
CCCCAAAACCAGATCCCAACCAAAGACGCCACAGGGAACATCTATCACTCGCAGATGCAATCATGCTAAATGTGTCTATTTGCATCCCCCTCTTTTTCTCCTAAAAGAAGGAAGAGGTGAGCGGAGGAGGAGGAGGAGGAGGAGGAGGAGGAGGGGGAGAAGGTGAGGTGCTCAGCTGTAATGTGAAGTATGAGTGGTGCTGATAGAGGCTGATCAGAGAGCTGCAGTGGTAATCTGCCTGACACTGATAGACTCTCCCAGAGTCCAGCATACAGAGACCCTCTCATCCTCTCAGATCACTCATGTCTCACACACACACACACACACACACACACACACACCCTCTTTCATACATACAGTAGAGTAGCATCCTTTTCTGGATAATGTTTTCATCTTAATTTAACAATCCGCAAAATGTCAGGAAACAGTCAATCACATCTTTATCCCGCTCACTTTTTTCTTGACGCAGGCTTGAAACCCATAATGTTCAATTTACTGTAATATAAAAACAGAGAAAGGCCGTAAATTCTCTCACTTGAGCAGCTTGGACCAGTAAAAGTTTGTTATTTCAGCTCGGTAAATAAGTGAAATGACCAGTTAAATAGACTTCAGTGGACCATACTGAAAGCTCTGTCGTTGAATTAGTGATTTGTGTGTTGGCGTGCTATTATTTTCTGCTGCTTTCTACTTTCTGCTGCCCACACCAACACACACCAGCAGAGAGTCACTCATCTCACTCCCTCTTCTCCATTTCTGTGCTCCTCATCTGTCTGTACTTTCTAGTCGGAGGATTATCTTCACAGTAGGGGTTGGGCTTTTTAAGTCAGTGGGGGATGTATACTAAAACGCTGTTTGGGGTTTATTATGCGTGTCATCCACTTTGTTGTCAATGATCAGTTGTATGTTGAAGGGGTTAACGGGATAGCTTTTAGATTAACGCCATGAACATTAGAGAATCTGATTTATAACAGGATAAACAATGTCTGAGGTCAGATTTGTACACATTTCTACACAAGTTGCACAAATACTCTCAACACAGTGTTTTGTAACTTCTTGTTCCATATGAATAAATCTTATAATAAATCAATTAATCTTTGTTCCTGCCAGCTTCATAATTCATGCAAATCAATAGCACATGCTCACTTAACCACCGCTGCAGCTGTAAACAAATAAAAACAACTCAATACCCATCTAAATACCAAGTTTGGTTCATCTTCAGTGGTTATGAACTAATAAAACATCGGACTGCTTTCACCATTAATTCATTGCTCTTAAATCTCCCTCTAAGCATGTTTCAGACAGTTTATAATTGAAAATATTCCCTTCAATTCAGTTTATTCCAACTCGACGTCATGATATAAACAATAAGAAATAAATACAGTAAAATCCATGGTGTCTGAAAGGTGGAGGAAAGAAGTGAAATCCTGTTCATATGTTACTAATTCTGTAATCTACAATCATAAAGTCACAGTGACTGACAAAACTTCACAAACCTATTCAATTATATATGGGAGTAAAGGCGGGTTAAAGAAGAAATACAATCTAAAGTTAACGAGAAATGCTTTGTCTCGTTTCTACACTCTGTTGGATGGTGGTTTCATTCTGCCCAGCAACACCAGTTAAAAACAGCCTGACCAGGACACGACGGACTGATTATGCATTACGAACCATAACTGCCTGTTAGTGATAATTTGGTATTTCTTAGAGCAGTTCTGTACTTTAAACCGTCTAAAACTGGGTGTTTATTTTGTGCCTGTAGTTAGAGATGCAGACTAAAAAAAACAAAAAACAAAAGAGAGAAGGATAAAAGAGATTTCAACCAGCAGACAGCTCCTTTGTTCCAGTGTGTCTCACACTGACCCCGGAAACACTCACACTCATGAACGTGCACACGCATGACACTCAATAATACACACATGCACATGGGCTGAAGATGTGGGAGACGGTGCAGTGAACACATCTTTCATCATTCTCGTTTTTTTTTAAAGAAGTTGCACTGGCAGTAAATTTCAATTTAGGTCTCGCGGACAAGCAGCGTAAATCCCACAATCCCCAGCTGTGTGTCTGTGTCGCCTGATCTCTGACACATGCACACACACACACACACACACACACAAGATACACTCTCACACACACTGACAGTGATTGATGACACTCATTCACACACACACACACATGCAAAGAGCCTCGATGCTGACGGTGCAGGTGATTCAGACTGGTTACTATGGTAATGTGAAACCAAGAGCTTGTAGGGTCATAGAGCTGTCACTTAAAAACTGAGGACCTCGCCCACTCCTGAAACACATGTGGAGCAAGTTCACACTGACATGGAAATCCAATTCAGTCTCTTTCAGGTTAAAGTAAGAAATGATGGAGAATTAATCAGACTTTGGCAGCGACCTTTTTATTTTTGGCTCAAGTGAGCTGGAAGTAACTTAAAGAGTGATTCTCCAGTGTGTAGCGCAGGGACAGAGAGTATAACGAAATCACTGTTTCCCAACTCTCTCTGTTCATTTCCTGTGTCATAAATGATGCGCTGCTCGTTTTCCCTTCACTCCTCAGTGCTGTATCCCCACTGGGTTAGACACTGTTGGAGGATATTGAATTGGTGACTGTCAGTGCCATTCGGGATGGTGAGAAGAGGAAGAGGAGGAGGAGGAGGAGGGCGTGGACATGTGGCAGGCTTGGCTGAGCAGTATCTGTTGTCATGGCTACAGAAAAGTGCATTTATCATTCAGCCGACTGAGACGAGTCACTGCAGACCACTCCCTCCCTCCGCTGCATCCATTTTCCAGACTGTCATCTCCTCATTTTTCTTTTTCCACTTTTTTCCACGCACAGCCTTTCTTCATCTGTCACGTCCTGTTATTCCTCTCCACTTTGCTTCTAGTTTGGAGTTTGTGTTAAAAATAGACAATGTCAGATTGTTTGAAGTAATATTGTTTTCTTAGAAACTTGCATTTTTTTTTTTTCCAAAATTGTGTCTTAGAAAAGTAAAGAAAAGAATAAATAGCAGAATTTTACTTAAAGATATTTATCAGAGTGCATGCAGTATGTAATCCCTATATGCTGTAAATACACCACAATGAACTAAACATAGATTATAACATCATGTGTATATTTCTGCATATTTTACAATAACATGTTTATGTGCAGAATATCAGAAGTGAAGACCCAACTCAGTACGTCCAAGTAGTAACTCATAGTCTGTCTGATGAAGAGAAAACAGTTCATTGTCCACACAAACAGTCTGTATGCTTTACAGTGGGATCATTGTTTTCTGGTCTAATCAATTTGTTTTGTTTTTCTCCCCCTCTCTCTCTCTCTCTCCCCCTTTAACCCTAATTAACCCCTTCCCACCCGCTCACCTCACCCAGGCGGCTCTCATGGGTGGTACCACCATGGTCATGGGTCTGGTCCTGCCTGAACAACACTGCTCCCTGCTGGACGCCTATGAGAAGTGCAGGGCTCAGGCCGATGCCAAGGCGTGCTGCGACTACGCTCTGCATGTCGGTGTGACCTGGTGGGGACCAAAGGTAAAGACCCACAGAGGGGTCAAGGTTTTTCCACATGTAACAGCCCAGAACACTTCCTCTCCCATGTTGTCTTCTTTTTATAATCAGATATCATTCTTCACTGTCTCACTCCTGAGTCTTTCATCCTCAGAGTGAATAATAAAGCAGCCAAACACTTTGGTATATGGGTGAAATGTGTAATGACCTAGATTCAACCTCACATGAACGAGGTTAACGTGTATGCTCAGTGGGCACGTTAGACAGATTCTATGAGTCAACGAGCCTCGTTCAGCCTCTGGCTTTAATGTCTGTACTACATCATCTGCTGAGTCTGTGCATGTGCCACTTCTTATCATATATGTATAGTAACATGTCTAATGCTGCTTTTTCAGAAAAACATCCAGGGAGTAACCTCAGCTAAAACCAAAGTTCATCACAGTGTCTGAAGTATTTGTTTGACTCTGTTTGCTTATATGATCACAGATATTATGTCAAGATGACAATATAAATATCAAATAAATTATATGTAGTAGCTGTTCTGTATTTGAATTTTACACCAATACTTCATCCTGACCATGGTGTGCATTTAACTGCTACCAGTAAATATCACCTCTTTTCTGAACTGCAAACCCCTCTGTGAGACTGTGATAGTCTAATGTGAATGCTGTGTGATCTCACTCTGGCTGCTCTCCAAGCTCATTTCATGCCCCATATAACACACACATGCAAATATAACACACACACACACTTAATCTCACTGTCTGATGTAAGTCACCGTCTGCCGCAGCTGTCAGCAGTGAACCAGATCACTGACCTCTGACCTTTGCCTTGTGATCAGGTGCGTAATGAGATGGAGACTCTGGTGAGGGAGCACGGAGTGAACTCCTTCCAGATGTTCATGGCCTACAAAGACATGATGATGCTGAGGGACTCGGAGCTCTACCAGACGCTGCAAACCTGTAAAGACATCGGAGCCATCGCACGTGTCCACGCTGAGAACGGAGAGCTGGTGGCAGAGGTGCACAACCAACCTACAAACACTTAAAAACACACAAACAAATTTCATTCATCCCCTCCTTCATTTAAAAAAATCTGCATTGTAAAAAATGTGACAAATTTCTACAAACTGGTCACTGCTGAATATGATCATACTCTTCTGATAGTATGACTGTCACCAGCTGTTTTAGGCTCATACCTAGTAACGTTTTAGATGCTGTTTGTGTGTGTCTCTGTAAATGTTTTGGAAAGATTTGCAAAAATGAACATATGCTTGTGCGTATGTGTTTTGTCAGGGTGCCAAAGAGGCTCTGGATTTAGGCATCAGTGGACCCGAGGGTATTGAGATCAGTCGACCAGAGGAGGTGAGATTTACATCAGAGGTCTTTTTTTAAAATGAACAGAGAGCATGTTGTCTTTTCTGCTTTTTAATTAATTATTCTTTTCCATATTTTATACTTTCAAATGTTGATATAATCTGTTTTGTCTTAATATAGACTTCTCATTGTGCTGTTGTGTTTGTGTCTTCTTCTGTGTGCAGTTGGAGTCTGAAGCTACTCACAGAGCTGTCACCATTGCCAACAGGGTAAACGCACACACATTTTAATATCCTGCTGATATTCATAGGTCAGTATGTTACTGATAGATCAGCGGATTCACTTGTGATTGCAGGCTCGCTGCCCCATCTACCTGGTGAATATATCCAGTATGTCTGCTGGAGACATGATCGCTTCTGCTAAAATGCAAGGTGACTTCCCTGCTCAGTCCAAAACACCATGAAGAATGTGACAGGGATAAACAGGGTGATAACCACCTCTCTTCTACCTGTCTCTCCAGGTAAGGTGGTCCATGCAGAGACCACAGTAGCTCACGCGGTGCTGAATGGGATGCAGTACTACCACCAGGACTGGACCCACGCTGCTGCTCACGTCATCATCCCTCCTCTCCGCCTGGACCCCAACACTCCCAGCTACCTCATGGGCCTGCTGGGAAAGTAGGTGCACAGTTCGCGTGGAAACAGTGGCCATGTTGTGAATAATTACATTTCCTGGAACTAAAAACACGCATGTCCTGTTTCCAGTGACACTCTGAGCGTTGTGGCCTCAGAGCACCGTCCATTCAGCACCAAGCAGAGAGCTTTGGGCAAAGAGGACTTCACTAAGATCCCTCATGGAGTGGCTGGGATCCAGGACAGGATGAGCGTCATCTGGGAGAGGGGAGTGGTATGTGCTCAGACCAGCCTCTGCATCTTTAAACACATTAACAGTGAACAAACTTATCTCCTAATATAAATACACAAAACAGTGATGTGCAGAAGTCTTTCCTCCTGATATTTATCATGCATTAATAACTATAGGTTACAGGAAAGATGGATGAGAATCGCTTTGTGGCAGTGACAAGTTCTAACGCCGCAAAGATCTACAACCTGTACCCACGCAAGGGCCGCATCATCCCCGGGGCCGATGCTGACGTGGTCGTCTGGGATCCAGATGCAACAAGGTGGATAGTTTGAGGAAAAACCACTCATCATCAGGAGCAAATCAACACTGGTGTGAATAACTCATCTCTCTGTGCAGGACGATCTCCGTGAGCACTCAGGTGCAGGGTGGAGACTTCAACCTGTATGAGGGCATGCGTTGCCACGGTGTTCCTCTGGTCACCATCAGCCGAGGTCGCCTGGTGTGTGAGAACGGCGTGTTCATGTGTGCCGAGGGCTCCGGAAAGTTCTACCCACAGCGCACTTTCCCCGACTTCCTCTATAAGAAGATGGTGCAGAGAGAAAAGGTGTGTTCACTTTCATCCATTTTACATCTGTGTTTCTATCCTCACTACAAAAGCTGAATTAAGTACTTTATTCTATTGTGTTTGCTCAGATGGTAAAAGTAAACAAGTCCTTGCGGGGAGCCAAGGCTCGTGCTGCGCTGTACTGTGCTGTGCTGCGTCAGCTGACAGAGAACCTGCAGCAAACACACCCATCAAACAGTGTCTAACTCCACCGGTTTGACAGTCTTTATAAAGGATTTAATGCTCTCTCTCTACGCTGACACTGTTTTTCTGCTGCTGCTGTCTGCAAAAACCTCCATCGCAGCCTCGGCATGCTCTGGTTCTGCTCTGCTGTAGGTGCACAGCACAGTTTATACTACTAACTGATGGGGAATTACTCACTGAGCTCTCTGCATGACATTTATTATGTGCCTCGTCTGGCCTGTACTTGCTGTTTTAACACAAATCACAGTAGTGATCACTATCTTATAGCAGAACAGGCAACAGCAGCTGAAATCAGGCCTGGGTCTGGGTCTGGGCCTGTTGAGGATCTTACACAACATCAGATTCATAACTGTCAAATCAAATACATGTGTTGTCGTTTACATCTTCAATCTGTGATGAGAGTGTTGTTGACGGGGCAATTATTTCTGTTTCTGTTATCTAAAACGCCCTCCAGCCGAGAGCAGCACATGAGGAAGTTTGTGCTCACATTTCCTCAAAGAGTAGACAGCTCCCCGAAAAGTTAATTAGAAAACCATTCGTTAAAATGTAAAAACTTCACAAAGTCTTTGTGTTTCATATTCAGATGTCAGAGAAGTACATCCCAAACCAACTTTAATTTTGAAGACCACCCGATGACATTTGAGTTAAAATGGTTTAAAAACGGTTGACTCTGTGTTGTAGAGTCAGGCTTATAAAGGAGTGGTCAGGGATCCGTACTCCGGTGATGTGGCCAAGGTGGCAATCACTTTGAAGAAGGAGCTCGGTTTGGGCCCAATAGATGGAGAGACACCCAACAAAGCCGGTCCTATTCGAGTGCACCAGGGCGTCAGAGACCTCCATGAGTCGTCCTTCAGCCTCTCAGGTAAGCTGGAATTAAAATACTGATGCTTCAGGCAGTCGTTTCATGTACATGTAACTGATACTAATTTAATGATATTCCTGGTGTTTCTCTCTCAGGGTCTCAGGTCGATGACCACATCCCGAAGAGGTCCTCGGCCCGGATCCTGGCCCCTCCCGGCGGCCGTTCCAGTGGCATCTGGTAAACACTGGTGATGAGCTTCAACCGTCCGAGCCTCCATGTTTTGTATATTTCTGAGCAACCAGGAAAACTGCACTGATTTAAAATCACAGGATTAAAGTTAAGAGGGGGAAATAAATTGAAGCACGCGTTTATGTCCAGTGACGACCTGATGATCAGTGATTTGCCAAAGTGACTTTAACGAATATAATTTGTGTCTTAATTGGAGTGACTGACCTGATTTGATTACACGAGAGTGAAGGGCTATCTATGAATTTAAATGTTTTACCAAATTCAAGCTGATCATACTAACATTGATAAAGTCTGCTCATGATCACCCTGCTCGTATCCCGTGAAGAAACAAGCTAAACGAACTGTGAAAGATCAAAACCAGTACAGTTTTTGATGGTTTCAACTGAAGTGATGTCGACCGAATTATTTAAAACTAGTAGAACTGGATTCAGTGGAATATCTATTATACCCCCGTCACACACACACAAACATACAGTACACTGTAGACACCATAGTTTTAGACTCGTATGAAGATGTGTGTGGACTCTGTTTGTGATTAAACCACCCACTGTGCTCGGCTTCCTGCTGCACCGTGGGTTCCTCTAACAGTGTTTTTGTTTCCAATGGGTGAACTGTGCTGTGTGGTGATGAAATCCAACTGCTTTAAACACCGACCTTACAGCTACACTCTCTCAGTAGAGTCAAACTTGACCCCATCCATTCTTGTACTTTCACTGCCTCTGACTGAAACAACACATGTCCCACGAAACATCCCAACCTCACCTGCAACATAGTAGAGTCTATAGACTGAGTGATGTAAGTAACCTGTGGGCTTACCTTGGATTTTAACTCCTGTCCCAGTGCTGATCCCACAACAGCTCCATGTAGGCGTTTCTGGAAACTTCATCCTCTTTGTCGTTATCTATGGACTTTGCAAAAAGTGCTCGAACACAGAGGAGAAGTCGGCTCAGCTTTTTGAAAGGGTTAGGATGAAGGGTTTGTGATTTACAGATCACAGTGGAGATAGCAGAGGAACAATTGTCTGTTACGTTGCTACTGATAATGCATAACAAAAAAATCATTGTTGCTGTGTTTTACATCATCAAATGTTAGTGCAGTGCCTTCTCATTCACCTGAGAGATCACTTAGGGCACCCTGAGTGAAAACAGGAGCTGTTAGACTGCTGCAAACACTGAAGGCCTCATTTACCAACATGTGAGTAAAACAAACCAAGACAGTAGGTGTAAATAGATTTACAGACACACTGGTGAGAAGGGAAACAATCTCAGTATTTACAGGCACATTTACACAAACAAATGTCAGGCTGAGTGGTCTTAAAGCATTAAACAGGTCTTATTCTGCGTTTTCATCATTGTCAGCAAATCCCATATAAAAACCAAAACAATATGTTAGCTTGTCTTTCAGTATTTCTAGCTTCCACAGCCTGCCTGACACACTAAGCTCCACTGGTTCCCATTAAAGATGTAAATCCGTGGTTTTAAAAACAGGCCAAGTAAATTATGAAACCAGCCAACCACTGTAGTTTTGTAATTACACTTGTCTGCCACTTGGCATTTGTTTTGCTCACATGGATATTAGTTGATCTAAATGTTTGCACATTATCAAGCACAAAAACAATTGGATCAGTCTGATTCTATGTGTGGACATTTATGAACAAACCTGTACACACTGCTGATGAATGAGGCCCTAGATGGTGAACGAGAGTCGGAAAGTAAGCAACAGAAATTAAAAAGATGTTGTTGGGTTTCACGTCTTATTAGTAGGAAAGTACAGTGGGGTTGTCGGAGGAGTAGTGAGTCTCCACAGAGCAGGAAGATTGAGCCGCACAGGCTGATGAAAACCACTGATCCTCTCACCTCTTGATGATGTCTCATTCCTGCCTAGCAGTATGATATTTATACATGACCACGTCTTCTTGCCTGTGTACTATATATTTAGGATGTCTGTTTGTTTTTTTAGTTGAAAGAATAAATGTGCCAATGTGAATCACCCGTGCCACACCGACACCCATGCATGATGAGCACCACATGGAGACGGAGGAGTGAAGTCTCTCCCACAGGTTCACAACAACTGGTGCTGTTTTATACGATTAACTACAACAACGTTATTTTACTGTTGGATGGTTTTGTTGTTTTGAAGGCACTGTGACTGCTCAGTGGCTGTGTGTGTTTGTAGACTCTTGTTGTGTTGGACAGTGAACCTGTTTAATCTGTAAGTGGCTGCTTGTTTCTTACCACAAGAATAACAGCAAAGAATAAAGTGGAAAAAAAAAATATTCATGGCTCCTTCATGATCATTTTTTTAAAATGCTGAGATGTGCGCTGATAGTTGGACTACTCTTTATAAAATTTAGTAGAATTTGACATAAAAACAACAGCACATTAAAAGAACAGAAATACACAACTATGTACTATATAACTGAATGATGACATTGAATGTAGAAGACGCAACAGAGACATAAAAACAAAAATTTGTATTGTCCACAGGGTTAAAAGCTTAAAAGAAGAAAAAAAAAATGCATGTAAGGATCCCAGTGCTTCTGTTAAACCAGCCATGATATAATTTTTATGTAGGTTTTTGGTCTGGAAATACATTTAGTAGTAAAGGCAAATAAGACAGTGATAGTATGTTGCAACCCTATTTTTAAATTCTATCCAGACTTTATGTACTTCTACTATATACAGTGAATATTTTGATAAATGTTAACGTGAGAGGAAATAGCAAAATATTACACATTACGTGTCATTGTCGAGTATGACAAAAACAAAATAATGATGAAAATTAGGTGGTGTTGTTCCGTGGTATTGCTTTATATTTAATGACGTAATACGGTTAAATATGTCGTCATTGACTATTTATTAATTAAATGACTTCAAACTAATTCCAAAGTCAAGTGAAAACTGTGAAACAAAGGAGAAGACAGAGACACTGCCGGTCAGGTTAATCCCCAAACATGGGCCGCAGTCACGCCGTCTGGCTCCGTCTCCATCATGGCGGCTCGTACGCACACCAGTTTCACTGAACACAACGGGGGAATCCTGCAACTGCGTCGCGCATGCGCACTGGCGGGAGCTTAGGTGTGCGAGCAGTCTCGCGGCAACTTGCTGAGGCAACAGTCGGGGTGATAGCAACGGAAAGCAGCTCATCACCGGAGACAGCGGGACGGCTGAGAGAGCCATACCGGTGAGTAAAACAACTCAACTTCACTTAAAAGGAGCCTATTTATGTTTAAAACCAGCTTATTACCGGTTGATTTGATTTTCCGTGTCACATAAATAGTTGAACCATCCCCGTAGTTTCACTGGTAACGTGCGTGTGTATTACCGAACAGGCCTCCAGAGGGGGGTAACGTTAGCCTTAAAAAAGTCTCGTTTTCACCCACACTTATTTTTTGATTTTCACTTCGCCACAGCCGCTCTGTGTACGTTAAATTCACCGTTACCCCTCGATATTCAGGGTTTAACCAACCAAACATGAGCCTGGCTCGGTAACCGGTGTCGGTGGTTAGTTAGCTGGGAGCTAACAGGGTTACGGTACAGAGCGATAGAGTCGCGCGGCGGTAGCGGAGTCTGTCGCACCGTTAAACGGCTGCAACGTCAACTGTCACAACAACAGTAGCTGTGACCCGCGGGGAGACCTCACTGCTCCCGGGCTGTGAAGTTTGATCACCCACCGTCACACTCAGGAGAGTTTACAACCACCAGAGTTTACAACAGTGTGAAAGTACATCAGCTGACTCTGACAGTTTTAGTATAAAACCTCAAGGTACGTGACCCACCGCAGGTAAATAGTACATTTTTTTTTACTTTTATCTGACAATGGTTGTTATTTTACTAATGACGGTTTTTTAACTTGATGCACTGTAAAATGTTAAATTACCTACTAAGTATACAAAATTTGAGCTCAGATAGTTTAATGCTTAATCAAAAAAAAAAAAAAAAAGTAAGCAACTCATTAATTATGTAAACATCTTCAAGCCAAAGAAGTTGCTGTTCATCAATATAATGTTACAATTTGCAAGGAACTGTGCAGTTATGTTAATAAATCTCTTTTAGTATGTGATAATGGTAGATCTTTTGCAATAATGTAGGGTACAAATGTAAAAAATTGAAAGGATGAGACCATATCAGTTGTCAGGAATGCATAGTAAACTGAATTTCTTTTAAGTGTAGCCTGTGACAGGCAAACTACAAACTAAGACAACTGTCAAAAGCTATAAAAATGAAGTCCACTTAGGAGGTAAAAGCTCCTTAGGAGGTTCAAGTTTGCAAAACTATTGAAAATAAAGTAAAACTGTAAACTCACATGCATTGTATGATAATCTGTGAAACTATATGGATCCCTTAAAATCAGGGTTTTCCAGTTAAACTCAGCTCTGACGAGAAACGTGAATTTAAAGCAGGAAAGAGAAACCCTGTTGGTAGTGACATTTTATCATCAGAGCTTTGTACTGTAATAAAAGAGGTAATAAATGGGTGAGATACTAAAACAACCGATGTGATGCGTTGCAGATCTCTCGGGAATGTTCTGGAAATAGGAATAAAAATAGATAGAGTCAGTCAGCTGGGAAAGCCCTGGTTTTCAGTTACACTCTTACATTCACATCTGATTATGAATCTTATAATAAACTCTGATGCTATCGTGAAGGTCAAGGTCTGCAGATGTAATTAATATATCATAACTAACTTACTATAGTCTAGAGTCCACTTTTCTGATTTGTATGAATGAAAGCCAAGCAGGTTGTTTGTTGTCTGTCTGCACAGAAATGTTCTGAAAATTAGTCTTTCCAACATAGACCAGTCTTGATATTGAATATTGATAATGGAATCAGCACATTTTAGTCATTTTTGCATTTAAATTATGTTTAAAAGTCTTGTCTAGTGATTTGCTGTCAATCAACTAATCATTTAAATGGCAGTTGCTATGCTTTAGCTGTTAAATATAGATTAAAATCAGTAACTTAATAGGAAGTAATTATGGGTTAATTAGCAACAAATGGACTGTTTGTCCGTCTCTACATCTCTAAACAGGTGGTGGTGACCGGAGAGCTGCGTGCACTGATATGTGAGCAGTTTGCAACCAGTAAATCGAGAGGCTCTGTTTCCGTTTACAATCACAAATTTGTCAAAACAGATTTAATGTGATATTGAAGTGACTCATTGGACATTGTGTGTTAGCACATGGAAGAACTGGCATAACTGGCTGATTCGCCAGCGATAACCAAATTAGCAGCATTTGCCTGCGGGACGGACAGTGGTGCGGGTGTGAAGCTCTGCAGCCAGGAAGTGATTGTTCAGCAGAACATCCTGCATGGTGTTTACTTTGGAGGCAGTCGGCCAACAGGAAATGCCGTGATATTGTTGGAGTTTTCCTTATCTTGAGCCGCCTCAGTGATGAATCACTGACGTGTGTTGGTCTTCTTCTTGTGCTCCGGAGGCGTCTTCGTGCGGCGATCGGAGCAGCCTGCATGAACTATGATGCATTACAGCGTGTTGGACCTGGGCTAAAAGGATTAACTCACAGATTAGTGGCCTAGCGAGTGAATCGGTGACTGGTCGCTAGTTTATCTATGGCAGGCGTCTGAAACCGATTCCACAAAGGGCCGGTGTGGCTGCAGGTTTTTGTTCCAACCAATCAAGAGCACACAGTTTGACCAGTCAACTGTCTGAAGACTGAGATCGGTTGATTAAATGAGTCAAGTTCGGTGTGCTGCTGCTTGGTTGGAAAGAAAACCTGCGGCCACACCGACCCCTCTGTGAAATTGGTTTGAGACACCGGCCCCTCTGTGAAGGTGCTCTGGAGCAAGACACTGTTATTAGATACATACATGTACTGATATATATGTTAAAATGGGATTTGCACCTGTTACTTTTGAGGAAAAGTCTGATTTTTATTTATGTTTATTAGCAGGACTGAAATAGTTTGAAATTATGTTTTCTCTCTCCAGGTCTTTCTGTAAGGTGGACCAGAACAACCTGATTCAAACAGTTCACACCAAACACACACCCAGCGCAGGTGAGTGTGTGTGTGTGTGTTTGTGTCATTACTAATTTTTTGCTCAATAATGCAGTAAATCTTATGTATTATTCATATGAGACAGGATATGTTGTTCAGTGTCGTGTAGTGAAATTCGTTCTGTGTCTATGTTACTGTGAGTAAAACTGTAGAAAAAGACTGATTAAAAAACAAACTTGAAAGATTAACTGTGTTTTTGACCAGTCATGCTTTGACCGTTACGGCTGCATCGTAAATCAAAGAACACGCCATGTATTCACATGTTCTCCTTTAACTAAGTTGTTTATGTATTTCTGTGCCTCTAAAGTTTATATATAGCGGCGCTGAATTAATCAGAGATACAGCTCATATCAGCACAAAGCTCAAATGTTGTATGTTATATCTGAGCCTGTGTGTGCGTGTGTGCCCGTTTGTTTTTGTGCAGCAGGAGGATGGCGGTGAATGTCTACTCCACCTCGATGACCATAGAGAACCTGAGTCGTCATGACATGTTGGCGTGGGTCAACGACTCTCTACAGCTCACCTACACAAAGATCGAGCAGCTCTGTTCAGGTTCGACCTTGTAATTAAAATGCAAATGTGTATATATATATATTAACCTCTAAAAATGAATATGTGTGTGTGATTTGTTTTTGAACAGGAGCTGCGTACTGCCAGTTTATGGACATGCTGTTTCCAGGCTGCATATTGTTGAAGAAAGTTAAGTTCAATGCTAAACTGGAACATGAATACATCCACAACTTCAAGGTCTTACAGGCCGGCTTTAAGAGAATGAATGTGGACAAGGTGAGCGCACACACACACACACACACGCACACACACACACACACACACTATAACTGCATAAACATGAACATAAACTCACAAACATCTCTGTGGGCAAAGAGATTGATACACCTTCAGCCGCACATATACATACATGTTCAATAATA
>OMNW01010734.1:34867-53133 GCA_900303245.1 Selene dorsalis
TGATAGTTACTTTGGTCGTTTACTTTATTTTCCTTTATCTCACCAGCCGTATGTATTTGACGTCATCGTGCTCACTACGTCACGGGGGATTAGCTCAAATGGTAGAGCGCTCGCTTAGCATGCGAGAGGTAGCGGGATCGATGCCCGCATCCTCCAATACTATTTGTATTGTTTTCGCATCGTCGTTCGACGGACGCCATCACGACGCCGTCAACGCCAAGATGACTACTGCAACAGTGGTGATGATGTTTCTCAGCGGGTGGGTCTGTTAACTCTGTGTCATTATCTCATGCTGTTCTGTGACCCTTAGCAACATGTAAGTGGTACACAAAAACTATCGAAACCGATGTATGACGTCGTAATTGAGTTTAGATAGTGAAATGAAAACTCCCGGAAGCCATGAGGGGGATTAGCTCAAATGGTAGAGCGCTCGCTTAGCATGCGAGAGGTAGCGGGATCGATGCCCGCATCCTCCAATTACTCTTTTTTTTGTCCTCGCAGCGTCGTTCAACGGACTCTGTCACGATGACCACGACAATGGTGGTGACGATATTTCTCAGCTGGTGCGGTGTGTCTGTTATCTCTGTGCATGTAACTCATGTTTTTCTGTCTGAGCCTTAGTGACATGTAAGTGGCACACAAGAACTATCCAAACCAATGTATGACGTGGACAGTTTACAGAGGGGAGTGAAAACCGTTGACAGCCGTGAGGGGGATTAGCTCAAATGGTAGAGCGCTCGCTTAGCATGCGAGAGGTAGCGGGATCGATGCCCGCATCCTCCAGTCATTTTCTTCTTATAACTCTCTTATGGATCCGGGTGTGATGCAAATGGGACCTTTGAAGAGGTATTTGTCAGTCTGTTGTTTCCGTGTGTGTACAAACAGCATTTTGCATGTTGGTCACATAGAATTTAGTGGACGACATTTAGTATGTGTCCAGTCCTTAACCATATAAGTGGTACATGTCCATGTCGTTTTCAGTCCGTTTGTGGAGGGTACTTTATATTCGTGTACCACACACGTGTTGTCTCTGAGTGTAGCCTAATGTTCGGTGTCCTGAGATCACTGTTCCTCTTTTGGCTGGCCTGGTTCCCTCTTTGTTCCTGAGTGCACTGAGTAAGTAGTACATTTCATTGTATTTCCTCAACCAATGTTTGTTTAATGGTTGTGCAGGTTAGTAAACACTAATCGAAAATCAAGTCAGTAAAGGTTGAATTCGGACACCTCTGCTATTCTACATATTGAGTGACGTCAGAGAAGTTCCCAACGGGGGATTAGCTCAAATGGTAGAGCGCTCGCTTAGCATGCGAGAGGTAGCGGGATCGATGCCCGCATCCTCCAACTACCTTTTCTTTCTCTATAGCTACACACGCGAGACAAACAAGCACTATATGATACAAAACGCGCGTTGAGATCGAAAAAATGTCTGTGCATGACATCGTCACATTTGAACATTGCAACGAGCACCAGCACTGCACATTTACGTCACACTCTCTGTGAAGTATCCTTGCTTAGACAGAAGTGGTGTAAATTTGCAGGTCTAAACTGATGCAGTGCTTTCTGACAAAACTTTCAACCAGCTCTGAGCTATGTGTTGAAGAGGCTAATATATTTTAAATGTCCAAATGACTTTACTGAAGGTCAGGAATGGACTTTTAGGCCCTACTGGCACTAGCACAGCCTGATGGGACATTTTTTT
The DNA here is from genome assembly GCA_900303245.1 of Selene dorsalis. NCBI lineage: Eukaryota > Metazoa > Chordata > Actinopteri > Carangiformes > Carangidae > Selene > Selene dorsalis. Next base: position 36,567 of record OMNW01010734.1, read on the forward strand.
CCCCCTGTGCACACAAACTTCTATTTTATGCCCAAAATATTTATTAAATAAAAACACATTTTTTCATGGAGCTGAAAAAAATCATTGAATCAATTATCAGCAGACTGGCAGGAATTTTTCTGCAAATATTTCATTTTTTATTTATAATCTTCTGCCATCAGATGCCTACCAATTGATGACAGCATCTTTTCAAATTCTTGTTTTATGTGAACTTGATTTATTTGGATTCTGGGCAGTTAGTAAAATCAAATAGCCACCGTGAAGAGATAATTTTGTGTTTCCGTGAATAAGGCAGGCACTGTGAGAATAACTGTTACATATGGCCATGAATTTGTGCACACAAACTAAAAAATGTCTCAGAGGCATCATACTCTGCAAATGGATCTGCTTTGTAGAAGAATATAATTAGTTGTCAACAAAACTGCAGGCAAAGCCAAGTACTAACTGAGTTTAATTCATACACTGAATCATATTCAATAAAATCTGACAGGCAGAGAAATGAACACATGAAGAAAATGAACAGACGGTTTTGTATGGTTTTTGAAACACCCACACAGAAACCAGTTTTTATCATACATCAATAATCCATCAACACTGGCAGTGAAAACCAAATCAAACAATGTTCAGCTACTTGTGTGTTTCTCCTCAAAATGAACCTTTGTCTTCCTGTTGTCTTGTTGTTGTTGTCTCTTCTTCTACAGTGTCATCCTGCCATGAAGAAGTCAGCCAGCGTGGTTTGGTTTAGCAGCAGCGTCTGAACCATTCAGCATGTGGAATAAGTCCTGGTGCTGTCCCTCACTGGTTCGCATCCTGCTCCAAGTGACCAAAAATTCAAGGTATCGTTTATTTTTATTTTTTTGTCCCAAGGTCATGTGCAGAGTTACAGCAAGCAAAAGCAGCAGGAGAGAGGGGGGGGCGCCCTGACAGCAGGTCTCAGTCATGGGGGGGAAGAGTCTGTCTGCTTGCTGACTCGTCTTCACCTCTTACATGAAGTCATCTGAATCGTAGCCATCCTGAAAACGACAGGCAGGGAGGACGTCACCATCACATCATCATCAGAACATCACAGCTTTTGTAATCTACATCTACTTTTTTTAACAAGTATATGGCAAATATCAACAATTACAAGTTTTTTTCATACCACTGTAACTGTAAAATAGACAATTTATTCGTTTTCTGCCTGTTAATTATGTTATGTAAGTTTCGTGTGAGAAACAGTGTGATTTCTCTTCGGTGGTTGACTTCCTCACCTCATTAGTTTTCATATTTTCATCCTTCATAAGTGACGTATAGTTCCTGAAGAAAGAAACCAAAAATATTTTTTTAAATATATGTATCAAGGAGGAAGTAGGATCATACATGACACTCCAGCCTTTGACAAGTCTTCCTCGTACCTGAGATCCTCCATCTCTTTTTTCCTCTTCTGCTCCTCTTTCTCTCTTTTCTTCTGTTCTTGGAGCTGAGCTTTCTTCTCGTTCCTCTCCTCTCTGTCTCTCGACTCTTTCTCCGCCGCCAGGTCGGGAAATCGTTCATCTTTCGTTTTCTCCAGACGGTTTACGATCTCATTGATCTTCTTCTCCACGGCCACGATCTTCACCTGTGAGACACAGCGGTACAGGCATGAAAAACATAAAACTGCTGGCAGAGGATAAATAAAACACACTGGACTAGATGAAGAAGAGTGAGGACGTTAGGATGAAACACTGTTTGATCAAGTGTGAGATAATTAATCTCTTTGAAAATGAAGTTGTCATTTCACTTGCCAGCAGTCTCTGACATCCTTATTACATCATCAAACAGCAAAGTGTTGGTAATTCAGTCCTTTAACTCACCTCTTTCTGTCGATGGAAGCCGATCTGCCCGACATCCATGTCTCCAGTTTTCTTCAGGTTGGCCCACGGTGTGTAAACCACATTGATGTTGTTCATCTTGCAGCCTGGTCACACACAACACACAGGTTTTAAACCCTCAGGTCATAGATCAGATCACACTTTTAACATTTGCAGCGTATTCTCAGTTGTTGTTGTTGTTACTCAGCAGTCAGGTCTTTACCTTGGATGCTGTTGTTCTTCACCAGCTGTGCACAGTCTATCAGCACCTCTGGAGGAATATCATTTATGGTCTGACCCTGGAAAAGACAGAGAAGCAGAAGCAGTGGGCACAGTGGACAGACACCACACAATAAATAAGTAGGTGACATCCTTTAATCAATGATCACTGTAACATCTAAACCATCTGACCATGATCACAATTTGGTCCAACCAACACTAACATTATGTCTCAGTCGCTGATTGTTATTATTATTCTGTAGATTGACTAACTGACTGGTTGTTTCAGCTCCAGTACAATGAGCTCACATCCAAACTGGTGTGAACTCTGCATTTGTACTGTCAGATCTCAGGTTCATTGTTGCTCACTGTGTTTGGTCTCTTACCTTTGGCAACCTCAGGTAAACGTGAGCCGAGGACAGTTTGTCCACATGAAACCTGGAGTATAAGGAAGAATTAAGACATCAGTTGATGTTATGGTACAAAGAAACAATGTTTTTTTTAATGTTTTCACAAACTTTCTATTGACTGAAATTAAAATATAATGCCACACAGGTGAAGACAACTTATAAACAACACCTGTAACCACCGTTTTACACCTGTCAGCTACAGACTTCACCGTGTATTTGACTCAATTTGCTGCACAAACTTTTATAGTGAGAAGAAAAGTTATGATTTAGATATGAATGTCTCACCAGATGTCTTCAGGCCATCCGTACTTGATAAGATCCTCATCTGTTGACAAAAACAACCTCGAGTTAGTTTAACATCATTTGTCTATCACTTCAAAAACACAGAGATCAGAGAAACTTATTATAATACGAGGACACAGCTCGAAGTGAATCTGTAATACAACGCTAACAGTCTTACTTTCATACTTGTCCTTTCCCATGTAGATGGTGTAAGGAGGCGCCACCACTGAGAGAGAGGAGGGGGTTAGACAAACACTAACATTAACTTTAAATAGCAAAAACACAGGGAAAAATGAGAAATAAAACCTACAGCTGTAAAGGTAACGGGCTAACTAGGCTTCATGTTAGCATCGTTGCTAAGCACTCACCGGCACTTGTGAAGTAAAACACCATTTTATGCGAGTTTATGAGACGCTCCGATAAAAGGTGAATAAAGTCAGGGTTTGAAAGGCAACACGCAGTTATTAACACAACTAAAAGTGATGAGTTTGAAGCGGACAATTCGTTGTTACTGTCACCGGACTCCTGTCTGTCACTTTTCGCATGTACAGTATGACCCAGGAAGTATACGAGTGTGTTTTCAAAATAAAAGCGTTGTATTCAATAAACTTTGACACTGTCTCTGTCTGAAACTTTAAAACAGGGCTGTCATATCTCCAGGGGCTCATAGAGACTGCGAATAATAGTTTTTGCTCTTACCAGTACCCCTGAGAATAGTTTTTCTTTAGTTATTGATTGATTTTTCACCATAAAAAAGCACAAAATTGTAAAAATGCTACTGTTTTAAGTCCATGTAAACATATCGACCTTTAATTAAACTCCAAACATGTTGGGTTTTACCACCACATAACTAACACATTTAAAAAAGAATTAAATAAGTCTAAATACCGAGTGAAAACAACCGATAAATAGCAATTTCTGAACAACGGTCTTTTATTTTGAAGGCTACAGCCAGAACTGTCGTCACGCCTTCACTGCGCTAACTCGATTATATTCTGTTTCCGTTTCCGGTGACCAGGCGCGGGTTGTTCAAAACACAGAGAAGAAACGCGGGCAGGTGAAGCAGGAGAAGCGCCACAGACTGATTTATCTGATTTATCTACATTTATTTATGTAACGTGCGACAGAAACGTGCCCGGTAAGAAGACGTACGAAAGTTTCACCGTCGTTGTATTTTTTTGGTGTTTGATACGTAGCGTGTTTGTCCTCTGAGCGTCGTATTCAACGTAATTGAACCGTAATTTAAGATGCCTCAATATACGAACTACATAAAAAAATATCACTAGAAAAAAACTCACCGGCCTGTTGTGTTTTTATAGCTATTTGTCGACATCGGTGCTTAAATAAGTTTGTTTTGGAGACAGAAGTCGCCTTTATGTAAAGTAACCATCCCGCCAATTAGCCTTTCTTCACGACTTTTGCTCGTAAATAAGCGCTAAGCTAACACGAGCTAACGTCAGTGTCGAGTGAAATCACATTTTTGACCATAAAACATTAAATTCAGTGTCGTTTCACTCATGACGTTAAATTGTTATTCTCCCAATCTATCGATAACCGTGTTCTTATTAATGTGTGGTGGTGTAGATGACCGACCGTGAGCTTTACAAACTGTGCACGAAGATATTCAAACCAAACTAACCACAAATGACTTAAAGATGCATTTTGGTTTGGTTTGACCTCTTGTGGAGGTCACAAGAGGTCACGAGGTGGTTTTGTAACGCTGATGTCAGCGGCTGTAAGTGTTACAAAAGCCTGAGGTCGCTTTTTCACAAGAGGAATTAAACATCAAACACTAGCACTTTAATAACCTCTTCCTTCCTGTCAGTGATTATTTTAAAATCTGTATTTAGGAAACATTATAACTTAAATTAAATTTCACTATAAAGAGATGTGACACTGGTTTTCATACTTGCAACACTAGAGGAGAAACATTTTCCTTTTGTACTTAGCTGGTTGAAAACAGCATCTCTGTATATTCAGGGACTAACTCGTTTAGAGTATTTAATATTTCAAACTGAAGCTGCATCATGTTTTATGTGAACCCAGAGGAACCTGATAATGTTATTATTGTTTTTAGGTTACGATTGTGAAAAATGATGCCCACTACTACCACCAGGAAAAGGAAGCTCTCCTCTCTGGACCCGGACAGGTTTGTGATGCTCATTCTTCATGTAATATGATTTTATCAATTGATTTTCATACACTTAGTTTTATTAACTTGTTTAACTTGTCCTTTCCTTTATTTTGAAAATTAGTAAAAATTAAAAGTAAGATTTAAGCCAGAAGCTCCCTTGTACGTCATACAGCTCCATGTTACATGTTTTTCATGCAAGATGATTTTTCATCTATGGTGCTATATCTCATCCTCTGTTACACTAGTCATCCAGCCAAGAAGGGGCAGAGAGAGGAGGTGTCCCCCGTGAAGAGGAGGTCTCCCAGAAAGCCCCGTCAGTCTCCTAACAGTAAGAGACCCGGTCGCCGACTGGACAAGGAGAACTGTCCCTCCCCACAGAAATCCCCGGTTAAACCAGCAGGTACGTTTGTCAGGAAGTGTTGTTAACCCTCAAATGTTCCAGTGACTTACTGCAAATAATCTAATTTAACCTGTGTATCTGTGTATTATTCCTCTTTTTCTAGTTTCGCCGGCCAAATCTCCCCGTAAACCCACCATGGTTACGAGCTCCTTCTACGGCAAGAACAAGTCCGTCTATCTGACTCCCCTGGAGAGAAAGGCCATAAAGGAGTCTCGGCCTCCTGCTCCTCTTCCTCCTCCTCCTCCTCCATCACCTCCCTCTCAGGCGAAGAAGCCAGAGAAGAAGAAGAAGAAGAATGTGAAAGGAGGCAGCAAGTCGAGGAAAGTGTCTGCAGGATCCAGTAACGCAGCGAAGATGGGCTTCACAAACTATTCAGTGTCCGCAAAGACGATCAAGCTGTCGAAACTTAACAGCAGGTTTGTTTCCACATCCAGTCACAGCGGTTGTGTTGGTCTCTCCACCGTGCTCTACTTTTATTTTATTGCATTTTTCATCATGATCTTTAATCTAGCTTTCTTATTGTTGCATTATTTACCTCAACAGTGTCACAGCTAAACCAGCGACTGCTGCTCCCGCCTGCAGCACCAAACCAGCCGAGGCCAAGAAGGCAATCACCATCACCTTCAGCAGCCTCAAGCCCAAACCCAAGATCTTCGTTGGAGCTGCTTTCTTCGGCACGGGGAAGAAACCCACATCTATGTACAAGAAGTCTGCACCGAAGTCCTCGACCAGGCCGGCGTCGGTCCAAGGGAAAAATAAAGCTGCGCTGCCACAGACACAGAGTGAGAAAACAACGACGACGCAGCAGCAACAACAACAACAACAAGAACCTGCTCCGGTGATGAAACAACAGAAGCAACCACAAGAGGTGAGAAGAGCCACAGTGTTTGTACATCTACATCTAAATTCACTGGTCTCTTAAGATAGTCTTTGGAAAATGAATCAGTGTAATGTAAAATTGATGCCATGTTGTCCTGGTCGTTTCCTGCAGACTGACGTCCAGACGGTCGATGTAGAGAAGCAGCAGAGAACAAAGTTTGATCCCACAGACTGGATGGATGCTGTCGATGAAGAGCCTGAATCTCCGCAGCCGTTCAGGTGATTTACTGCTGTTAGATCAAAGTTTAGCTGCTGAAAATACGTTTTGTTTTGTTTTTCTTTTTCTTTTCTTTCTGCCAGAAAATGTTTTATTTCAACACATTTCTGAAAGTTGACTGTAAACATTTGTGTGCATATTTTAATATTTTGGAAACAAAGTATTGCAGTACTTTTTTGGATGTGAGCACTACTGTGTTGTTCCAGATGATAAACCCTCTCCTCTTCTTCCCTCAGCTCTCCTAAAGTCTTGTCAGAAAAATATGGGATTAAGAAGGAGCTGAAAGTCCTGTTGATGAGGACTCCAACACCCAGTCCTGCAGCTACGACCTCATCCACCAACACTCAGGTACAGCAGCAGCAGCAGCTGTTCTGATCCATATCCTCTCATTCACATAACCTTGAGCTGATCATTCATGTTTTTAAATCTACTTGTTAATCATTACCAGACATTTGTTGTTGAAAACTGACTCACCTTTTCTCAGGACGACTCTCTGGCTGACGGAGGCTCAGAGCTCGTTGACCTGAGTGATATAAATCCTGCTGATGCTGCCTCCAGCCCACCTAAAGGTATCCACACCGCAACAGCCCCAGTAATATAATGTATTTATTCAAAGGCCTGTAGAGCTTTATTTAAAACGTGTTTTTAAATGTTTCTGTTTAATCTCCACAGAAGCTGCAGCAGTGTATCCCATCTTTGGCTCTGCCTCCAAGAGGTGAGACTGTTTACTCATCGTAGCTTTGTGTTTTCCTCTTAAATCGTTGGATCAACAATAGTTTATAATTGTTTTTCCTAGAAATTCATTCATATTTCCATAACCCTGTTGTTGTTGTTGCTCCCAAAACAATTATTTTCTGACATTTCCCAATGTTGGTGATGTCTGTAAATAGATAATTTCTCATCTTTGGGACAAAGGACCAAATCAGATTTTTCTGGAGTCCCTCACTCTCTCGTGTGTTTTACGTCCTGTAGGTTAAAGAACGCAGCTCTGCGGCCTCCGGTGTCCTGCAGCACCCCCTCTGGTCCAGTGACCTCACTGCAGTCTCCTCCTCATCCAGCTAAAGAGCGAAGCACTCGCAGGAGGAAGCAGGAGAAGCAGGATGACGACCAGCTCATCATCGTACGTTTAGGATTTGTATTTTTTATAATGATGGAGACATTTCTGTTGAGTTAGTTTTTTTTTTTGTCCTTTGTATTTAATATCTGTCTGTAGTTTCTTCATGATACAAACATGGTAGAAGCTGAAAACTAGAAATTAGTAGGTCACACCAGGTTTGAGATTTTGTTCATTAATGCTGATGTCGATGCTGAATGTTTTTTCCTCTGTCAGGATGCCGGTCAGAAGCAGTTTGGAGCCACCACCTGCAGCTCCTGTGGGATGGTCTACAGCGCTGACAACCCAGAGGACAATTTCCAACACACCCAGTTCCACCAGCGTTTCCTCGACTCCATCAAATTTGTGGTAAATTCTGATTTGAACTTTATTTTATGCCCTTTTTTTTTTTTTCTCTAAAATGGCAAAACAATCACTTGTTCTTTAAGCCTGGCACTTATTCTTCTTATTTTATCCAACAAATGTCAGTTTACAAGAAGAAACTATTTGTTTTCATTCCCCAAACATTTTTTCCGCTTGGCGCTGTAACACTGCTGTGACTTGTTTCCGTCTGAAGTAGGTTGGTATTTTCCAGAAGTTTTCAGCCAATGCTGCTGCTGCTGGCATCACTTTGTTTCATGCGTAGGTGAGCTTGTTCTCGGTTTTTTGGCTCCTGACTGCAGCAGCTTCGTCGTCTTCTCTCTGATGTGTTTCCAGGGCTGGAAGAAGGAGCGGGTTGTGGCCGAGTTCTGGGATGGAAAAATTGTCCTGGTGATGCCAGATGATCCTAAATACGCCATCAAAAAGGTGAGAGTCTGAACATATAAACGATCAAATCCATCACTCTGGATCATTAGGAAACATTTGGGTTTTTTTTTTGTTTTGATCTCCATGAACTTGTCCCGGTCCAGGCTGAGGATGTTCGACGTGTGGCCGACAACGAGCTTGGTTTCCAGCAGGTGACCCTGAGCAGACCCACGCAGGCCAAGACCTACCTGTTCATCAACACGGAGCGGCTGGTGGTGGGATGTCTCATCGCCGAACACATACGACAGGTACAGGACGCGGCAGATTCAGCCTCATCATTTATTATTTGTTCATGGAGATATTAATGAAATTCTTTCTAACAGGCCTACAGAGTCCTTGAGCAGCCAGATCGACCCAAAGACATGACCAGGGACGACTTCATGGAGCGACACAGAGCCTGGTGCTGCTCGACCGTCCCAGAACGAGCTCTGTGCGGGATCAGTCGGATCTGGGTCTTCAGCCTGGCCCGACGCCAGGCCATCGCCACCCGCATGCTGGACACCGTCAGGTACGCAACACTGACACCTACAGACACCAGCTTCTCTGTATAGACTGGTGTATCTTCTCACTTTAGACATTATAAAGCTGTAATTCTAAGAAATTATTATTATTAATATACAACAACTTAGATTGGGTGCAAAATTAAACGTTGGAAATGATTTTACAGGAAGAGAAAATACAGACTTTCTTGTAAAACACTCAGATTTGACATGAATTTCACAAACATTAGGAGCTAAATTAAAAGCTCGGGAATATATTTTTCACTTGATAAGGCCTTTTAAATGTTTGAACAGATCTGTTGATGATGTGTGTTTGTTCAGGAGCACCTTCATGTACGGGAGTCATCTCACCAAGGAGGAAATCGCCTTCTCTGACCCGACGCCTGACGGCAAACTGTTCGCAACACGGTACAGCAACACGCCGGCCTTCCTGGTTTACAACTTTGTTGCGTGAAGCCGGGAAACAACCGAATGCATCAGGATTAAAGCTACAGTCGGTCCTGTTCGTTAAGTAATATAATCTCATAAAACAGAGCTGTTGAATCGCCTAAGGTTGACGTTAGTTTGGACTGAAAAGTATTAACATGCTGCAGTGGCGGAGTTATTGTGTTCTGATCAGGAGACGGTAGGTTTAGTGTTTTTGTTTCACCTACTACGACTTAAGTAATTTATACTCAGCGCTGCATATTTTACTGCTGAATGTTGTGTGTGTATATTGGCAGTGCTTTCAGATGTTTATATTTGACCTGCAGAGATAACCTTTTACATTTCTGAATGTTCACACGTCGCTTGTGTTGACTCATGTTGTCGTTTGCATCAGAGGAAACTGGAAGCCAGATGTTCAGATTTTTTTTTTTTTTTTTCCTGGTACAAGCTCGAGGTTTTCTGAAGGATAATATGTTTATAGTCACTGACCTGTTGTCAGGTGCATGCCACCGTTGTTTTGAGGTATTCTGCTTTGTAAATAGATTGAATAAACATGATGCCTTTGTTTTACAAACCAAGACTTGATTGTTGAAAGTGTGTCACATTATTGCACCAGTGTTTCAGATCATGTTAGGACATGTTAATGTCTGTCGCTCTTTTACATGCACAGCAGCAAGTCGATCTCTGCTCATAGCTCGATTAAAGTCCTTGTCCCAGTTCACATGCAACAGGGAAAATCAATACCTGACGTTGTCCATTAATACGGACCCCTTTCTGTCACCTAGAAAATAACTGTATATAAATAACTTCAGTTCTCAACTACAGTTCCCAACCAGATCTATTCATCTACTGAAGAAAACCGTGTGATTATGGTCAAAAGCTCTGGAGCAAATAAACAGATGGAGGTTGTTTATGTTTACAGCTTTAATACCAATAAGGCCACTTTTTGTGGTTTTAGTACGATTCAGCGACACAAATGAAAGTTTGCCAGGACATGTGTAAAAGACTAAAGGTCAAAAAGCCACAAAGATATTGAGAACTTCAAGAGACAGTGACAGTAAACAGGGACAGTAGAGGGGAGAGAAGACGACATACACAGATGTACAGTAAAGAGATGATGTCGCTACAGTCGACTGACACTTTCACCAGTGACTCAGCTGGTTCGTCAGAATCATTTTTATGCTCGAAGGTTGTTTCCGTTTCCAAATTAGAACAAAAAAACCTCCCATCCTTCCTCATTCGCAGCTCAAACATGAAAACACAGAATCAGTCGATAACGATCACCTCGGCAGGTTTTTTCTCCAGCGGGGCGTTGCTCTCTAAAGCCTGGACGATCTGACTGGCCGACGGCCTCTTCCTGGGGTTTTCCTCCGTGCACAGGTAGAACAGCTCCACCATCCTCTGGTAGGAGCCGCCCAGGGCCTCCGTGTCCAGCGGCGGCCTCGTGCCCAGCCTCTCGTAGTAGGCGTCCTCATCAAAGCTCTCCATCGAGTCCTCTGAAACAGAAGCAGTGACACGGTTTTTCACCTTGTTTTTTTTAGCTTGTGAATCCTGAAAACAAAGCTACGTGACAGTATCTCTGGACATGAGCTGACACCGGTTTAACCAGAGTCATTTTACTCATTTTTTGATACAAGGGATTCAAACTTGTCCAGTATTTCACATGAAAAATGAAGCGGAAATATCAGTTTTACTTAAAAACTGCGTTTGAAGTCCAAAAACCAATTTATTTTTATGCAACACAGTGTTTACTCTTATTTCACTGATGGAGCTTCAGTTTAGGCCCGACACACTCGATGGGTTCACTCATTCAATCTACATTTTATCAGCCTGGAGTGATCTGAACATAACTGTCAGTTATTTTCTCAGTCATTTAATTTGTGTAGAAAATAAAAAATAACAACATTGTGTCTGATGTTTTGTGTTTTTCTCAACAGCCAAAAGACAAAATGATCAGATTTTGGGATAAAACATAATATTTGAGGGCTGAAACAAACAAATCAGAGGCAGAGAGGGTTTCTTCAAACGTTACAGAGATGAACTAAATCGATTATTAAAACAGCTGCACGTGAACTTTCTGTCAATCAAATGATCGATTATTGAACCTGTGGTTTCAGAAAGTAAATGTAAAAGTGTATCCCCTGCTGCAGTCTCACCTTCATCCTCCTCATCGTCATCATCCTCCAGCATGTCCAGATGAGGCATGGCCAGCGTCATCATCTCCCACAGCGTCAGGCCGTAGGCGTAGATATCGGCCTTGTCGCTGATCTCTCCTCCCTCCTCCAGAGTCTCCTTCGGCTTCCACGGCTCCGTGCCGATGTACTCCGCCTTCGGATCCGACACTGAGGAGAACACAAACATCTTTGTGAACGAAGCTAACTCTAATTAGACTGGAGAACAATTTAAACACAAAACAAACATTCAGCTGGGCTGCGTTGCCATGGTGGCGTCACCCGAAATTACATTATTTCTAAGGAAAAAAAAAAGAATAAAAACATAAAGCTTGTGATCTTCAGTCCTGTAGCTACAAAGGAAGATCCAGAAGTTTGCAATTAGTGTCAATTAAAGCCGATGGACGAGACCCCGGCAGCTGACAGGACATGTACGTACGAGACCAGGCTGAGCATGACAGACGGAGGAATTTATGTTTCTGCCTGGGCAGAGAAACAAAGTCAATCAGCTGCTGTAAACACTCGTCTCTGTCCAAACTTTCTCTGCCAGCTCTGATCTTTAATCCATGATTAATCCCACTTGTACATACACACACACAGATTATTCTCTCCATTAGCGTTTGATCTACAACACGTCAGAGGACGGGGAACATCAGTCTCCTGCAGAGAACAAGGTAACATCATCAAACTCTTGGTTTTGTTTGACCAACAACACAAAACACACAAAATATTCAAAATAACAGTTCACTGTCAAAACAAGAACCAGTAACATGAGGCTGAAACCAGTGACATTTACCGGAAAACACTGATGTCATTAAAATCACTGTCAGACACATTGTGCCTCGCCTGTGTTAAAATGGATGACATACATACATATATTTATATATATATAAAGACGCCTGTGCACTAAAAGACCAGTTTATGATGAAGAATAATTTAAAGAGTTACACTAAGAATCAGTAGAAAGAAATACAAAGGATAAAACTGGTCATGGTTTTCTCAGGTCTTAATCCTGCTCTATTTAAATTAAGAGTCTGGTTTTTGTCACTGTCATCAAACCCCATAAACAAACCAGAAACAAGTGTGTTCATTTTGTCTCTTGATGTTTTCTGACTCTTCCGCTCCGTCCTGAGCTCATTTGTTACTGAACTCAGAAAATCTTTAACAACAAACACAGATGTCCCTGCGTCTCACTCCTCTCATTCACTCCTCAAAACTCCACACTCAGTAACCTTTGTTAAAAACAACCAGCTGATACAGTAAGTCACTGAAACTTGAAAAAATATGCTTTATCTTTAGAGTATTAAACATTGATACAAATGAATTACATTCAGCCCGGAGCAGCATTTATCTTGTTAACACGACATTGACCACCACAGACTGTGGCTGACTGTCTCAGGTCCGACTTTAAGACAAAATATCTACGATCTAGGACTAAAATCAACAAACTCCAGCTGTTTTCTGTCCCTGTGTCCATCTGACCACATGCACCAACTACAGATGAACAATCACTTTTCACCCAGTACCTCTCATGTTCTCATCCAGCTGCAGAGACACACCGACGTCACAGATCTTGACCGTCTCAAAGTCGCCTTTAATGACCACGTTGCAGGACTTCATGTCGCCGTGCAGCAGCTTCTTCTCATTGTGAAGATACTGCAGAGAAACACACAAACACTTCCTGTTACTCCTGTGTTTGTTTCCTTAAACCAAAATTCAATCAAATTTAATTTTGTTTTTTCATTTCAAATATTAAACTATTTATTTTTTCATTCTGCACTGAACTGATATATGAATAAGAACTTTGGATTGTTTTTTATCAGTGAAACTGTATCTGTATTCAACCTCCAACACATGCAAGTCAAGCAGGTGGCAGACAGATTCTTCACTTTTTTAATCAATAAACAGGAAAAAGTATTGATTATATTTTCTAATAACTGAATTAGAAAAAAAAACAGGGGATGTGGACAGTTATTTATGAGAACAAATCAAATTTAAGCACACAAAGTGATGGTTCAAATGTTCAGTTTGTGTGTCAGCTGATCTGATGGATGTAGTTTAAGTATCTGTATTCACATCCATGAGAAGATCTGATGAGTCCACGATGTACCTGGAGGCCACGAGCCACATGCAGCGCCACTTTTTCTATGGCGGCAGCAGGGAAAGCTTTGAGTCGGTCCTCTCTCCTCTTCTCTATGAGGTCGTTGAGGGACTGCTCTCCTCCGTACTCCATGGCCAGACACTTGGAGCCATCTCTGGCCGTGGTGAAAGCACGGAAACCTTGATGTTGGGATAAAGACAAAAAAAATTCACAACACATAAAGTAACAGAGAGATTACTAGTCATGGCTCCACTGTCACATCGACAGCGACACACATCCTGACATGTTTCAGTGTCTTACCGACGATGTTTGGGTGACTGATTCCCTTCAGGACCTTCGCCTCCTCGTTCAGACGCTTCTGGTAAACGGCCACTTGCTTGGACGCACATTTACTGTTGATCTTCTTCACAGCCCAGGGAGACGCATTCAGCTTCTCCATCCTGAAAAGATTCAGCCAATGGTTATTTTGAGATGGTGCAGTGTTTTAATATCATTTATAAGTAAGTAGTAGCATTAAAAAAATGCCACGATATTTAATTTGATCATTTTGTTTAAAGTATTACTTCCATAGAAAACTTCCAGGCAAACAGGGCTACAAATAGTGACTTTTTTCATGATCAAACTTTGATACCATTTGTTTAAACTATCAATAATCAAAATTTTCTGTCTGCTGCAACAACCATTTAATCAGCGAATCAATGCAGCTATATTGTAGGTGAACTATAAACCTGTCCAACCAGTCTATTTAGTAATGTATAGTTTAATCAGACATGATTGATTACCTGTTCATGAGGTAAACATTGACCCCGGTCCCACAGCCCAGCTTCTTCATGAAAGGTGAGGCTGGGATGGTGATGGGGGTGCCCCCGCTGCTTCCCACGCTCTTCACACGGGTGGATTTGGGGGTCTTGAATACACCCTCGCCAGTGGACGTGTTGGAGGAGGCCATACTGTCAAAGTCAAAAACAACAGTGTAGATACAGATACAGTTAATAAACTAAACCCCCACTCTGTTGTGCAGCACTTTAAACTACTATCTGCAGCAGGTAAACTGGATTAAATACGCTGTGATTTAGTCTCTAAAAGTTGATATTTCATTAACAGGAAGTCATGTTGGCTTTATATGACGTGAACCGGACTGAAATCTGACGCATCTCATATTGTACTTTGTAAATATAAAGCTGAATTGCTCGGATTATTGAGTAAAAACGACAAAACAACGCAACATTTTGAACGCAGCCTGTTGTAATGACGTAGTGAAGTAAACGTTTAACCAACGGCAGAGACACGGCAGCAACCAACGTCCGCGTCGACGGTGAATTTAGCTTTAAAGCGAATTAATTTGACGAGCTGCCTTAGTTAACACGTCGACAATCCGTTTAAAGTCGCCTTAGTTGTGTCTAGAGTCAGATACATGATAAAAATTTAGTCGACAAAGTAAACATATGCCTACTTTTTTCCCGTCAGTGTCACAGCACAGCTTCTGCAGTTGGTCCGCGCCGAACATTCAAACTAACTGACGCTGAGCACACAGTACGGAGGCCGCCGAGGGACAAACCGAGCGCGAAGCGTTGGGCAAGGATTATAACGGGGGGGCACAAACTACAGTAGCCTGCACGGCACACTTTCTTTACGAACATGTTTATTGATTGACTGTGAACAGATTTAAATAATACATAGTTAATATTGGACACTAAGTTACTTTCAACATAACTCGATTACAGTTGTAGTGCAGCTGTTTCACCACTTGAGGTCAGTCACGTTATAAAAAAAAAAAACTGTTGATGCAGGTGCAGGTGTATTTCTGTTCAATTGTTGTCATATTTGCCGTCATGGGTTTGAAGTCAGATACATTTTCATCAATAACTGCATAGCAACTAACCATAGGTGCCAACAGATCATTATCTGTTATTCAGGAGATCAATCACACCATAAATCAATCACTACACAGGTCTCATGAGGCTCCAGGCCAAATAAATGAAATATGTGGTGAGCGATAACTGCAGCTACTAAAGGTTCATTTATTCAACATATGACCTCAAAATTAAAAGACCTCAAGTAACAACTAAAAAAAAAACAACTATAAAATCTAAGTTGAATTAATGTTAAACCAATAAAGGTTGATGAGGAAAGATTATTCCACCACATTCCTCAACAGGACAGTTGTGTTTTCCTATAAAAACCATTTTTAATCCATTGTCATAGATGCCAGTGATGATTTAAAGCCCCTCAGTTACACATGTGTGGGCGTTGGGAGTGAGTTAACAGGAGATTTGTGTCATTTCAATCACTGCATGTGTCTGTCCTCTCTCTCTCTCTCTAACATCGGTGGATTGTGCGAAAGAATTTCCTCACTGGTGACGGTGAGGCCGACCTCGACCTCAACCTCGACCTCGACTCTTCATGATCCCATTTTTGTTTCATCTCCTTCACACACTGCAGATGTTCAGCCCAGTCTCCTCATTGTGTGCAGGGAGAACCGCTCCATTATGAGGAAGAGGAGCAGGAATGTGGTCTGATGACAAATGGACGTGGAAGGAAAGACTGGGACTATTGCTCTCTCTCTTTCTCTGTTTCTCCCCATGTCTTGTTTCCCCCTGAAGGGGAATGAGCTCATATTTGAACACATGAGCACATGTTGTGGTGCACTTTATAGAATAACTCTCTGGTTAAACCACAGAGAAACATCCAGAGAGAATCAACAAAGGGCAGATATTATAATTTCATGCAATCTTTCAAGCACAAAAAGAGGAGGAATGTAAATGCATTTATTAGCCTGTTTGTGTTTCATACAATTTAAAACAGATTCATGAATACGTGACTCTGTTTTCTGTGCATATGGTTGTGCATTTGTATGTTTGTTTTACGCAGGTCGTTAAACAACATGCAAACATTATACTAAACCTTTAGGATGACAGCATCAAGGCTCTTGGCTGAGGTTCAAAGTTTTATTCACAGTCTTGAAAAAAACAGTCGTTGACTTCAGAAGAACATGTGATATAACTGAAAGCCCCAGAACAGCTCAAGGGACCGTGGTAACCCCAAAGGTCAAGACATGAACCTCCATGTTTATGGTCCATTAAAGGACCATTTCATTAA
>OMNW01010746.1:17301-40300 GCA_900303245.1 Selene dorsalis
CTCCCCCGCTATGCCCCGATCCCCCTCCTTCTCTCATCAGAAACTCTCCTACATCAGTGCCCTTGAGAGGACAGACTCACCTCGTCTGGGGGGCCCAAGGTATGAATCCTAACGTTACCCCTGTGGGACTGCATGCACAAGGAGCCAATGGGGACCAGTGGGCATTGAATGTATTCCCACTGGAAACCAAGCTCCATCTGCTGGACACAGCCAGCAACTCATGGACACTAGTGTACTAGTCCTAACTGAGGCTACATGTAGCATTTGGATACTTAGGTTTATCTGTCCATTTATTCACAAGTTCTGTCTGGTGTGACTTCCTTCATGTTCTGTTCTCATATATGTTTGCCTTTCTAGGAAAATATTCTTTTTTGTATTGTTTCATGAATGTCAGATAAATAAAGTTGTGTGACTCCTCATTTCTTTTTCTTTTGCATGTTCTTCCACCTACTGCTCTAACACTTCCAAGCCTTTGTCTGTACTAACAAGTCCAAGTAAACCTCTATACTGCAAGTCTGTTTTTGTTATATAAAGTTGTCAAGCTTTTTTCCTGTGCATGTTGTCATAACCCTTTTAGTTTGGTTTGGGTTGAATCTCTTTGGCTCTCTGTTGAATATAGTCTCTGTTTTCTCTCCTCTTTCCATTCAGAGAGGCCATGAAAGTTAATGGGCAGATGGACTGCCACCCCAGCACCCAAGGTGTGACCCTCAGCCCCAGTCGCCACAGTAACGTCAAAAAGGTGACAGGCGTGGGAGGCACCACCTATGAGATATCGGTGTGAGCAGGGACTCTGCATCCACCTGCAACAACAACAAACAACAGCCACCACACTACAAAAAGATTGTGTCCTCTGTTATTTTGTTGAAGTCTAGATGATGACCAGTTGGGGGCATACAGCACTCCTTGGTTTTGGAGTTATTGTCCAATCAGAGGCTGTCTGCTCCTGTGTAGGTCCGTCTAGCCAAATGCCTGTATGTGTTTATACCTGAGGGATTGGTTGTCATTTGGTACCGCTGTAGTTTGTACTGTATGTGTGAGGAGTGTCTTGTCTTAAATATCTTTGTGGCTCATCATCTTGGTTGTAAGAGTGGACTGTCCAAGAAGATCATCAAATGTTATTGCTGTTGTCTCTCAGCTGTGGTCATGAAGCGTACATTGTTCAAAGTGTCACAAAAACTTTGCTGCAAGAAGCGCTGGAGGAAACAAAAATACAACGGATGAATTAAACACTGGCGTCCTCCCTGTGGACGTCTGTGAGAAGAGATGAATGTCAATTCACCTCAAGAAGTCAAGGTGCTTCATAATAACCCTACTGCTCTTGTTGTCTCCAAAATGTGAGGTGGAGTTGTACAGCTTTGAGAAGTGATGGAGGACAGAGTAGTAAGGTTAACGCTAAGTGTAGGAAACACCATCCAAGTGAGAGGAGAAGATAGGAGGAGGGATATCGAGGGGAATTTCATCAAATCATGTCTGGTGGTTGCATTCGGAATTCATTTGAGAAAGGCTTTGCTTTTAATTAAAAGTAAACTGCAACAATCTGCAACTACATCTTTGTGAAAAAGAATTTTCTCAGGAATGAATGCAAGCGGCAGAGATGTTAGGCGATATGAGTTCATGAATTATGAATGTCTCCTTCTTTGTCTCAGTCTAGTGCAGATATTTAGGGCTTGCATATAGCTTAGACCCCTTTATTCACTTCAAGGCGGTGCATTGTAGGCTTCTGTTTATTTTAGTGAAGTTCAGTTAGGTGAGTTCAACACGATACAAGAGCTGGGCTGATTTACAGTATGTGCACTCTGAAAGATCAGAATACCTCATCCTAACGGTTCTCACAGATCAGAGCGAGTCCAGCCTTGCACTACCAAAACAACTTTTTGTTTTGTGCTTAAAAAAGTGTTTAGTATGTAAGTTATGTTTGTTATTATCATGGGATTGGAAGGGTGAAGAAAAACAAGCCATTGTCCCATATGGTAAATTGAAGGTAGATGGTCACCTATTCATTATATTGTAGTTTTTTGTTGTTGTTGTTGTTTTTTTTTAATTGGTTTGTTTCCTTTTTTATATACCCAACCTTTTAAAAAAAACAGTTTGATACATCTTTTTTATACAGATACTTAAGCCTGGAATGGAGTTTTTTTTTGTTGATAAATTATATATACATATAAATAAATGAGATCATGAATAATGGGTAAAATCTACAAAGTTAATATAGCTTGTTCTACCTTGCAGTGTAAAAAACAATTATGGTGAAATGTTTATTAACTGATGTGGTCACCCTTGACCAGTGAACAGTCACATGGTCCACACTGAACTGCCAATAATAAGTGTTGTACACGAGTCAAGACTGGGCTCAGTGAAAGCCTTGAGATTTCAGTGCCAAAAGTGGCAACATCCCCTTAATTTGTCAAAGACAGCACAGGTGACATTGCTACAATGTGCAGCAGCTGTCTGGTACAGCTTCAGTATTACTCACCACTCAGTTGCAATTAATCCTTTTTTTTTTTTCTTCCACTGTTAATATTATTTCTGACCATAAAAAAATAAACTGATAATGTCTAAGTGGAGGGTTTTTATTAATATTTTGCAACAACTGAATATGTCAAACATGCCACAGTTGACTTGGATGTGGAGAGGCAGATTTGGTCCAGCTACATTTACACATTAATAATAAACCATTGTTGCCTTTGACAGGAAAAGCGGTTTCATGCACAATGAAATGTCGCTGGTGGAACATTGTTGTACATTAGGTGACAAAGGTTTTGTGTTGAGCAACAAATGGCAAGAGTGATATAACTTAGACTGGGTTAACTGAAAAATTTTAACAACAGAAGTTGTGGAAGGACAGCCAATGTACAAAGTGAAATGTATTAATCTTAATTATGAAATTACATTACTTTTTACAGGTCTTTTCTTCCTGATTTCTGATATATTCATAGTTTCCTTTCTAGAGATCAATATACAGGCTGGTGGCTGTGGTTGAGTCTTGCTCTCTGACAAGGTTGGATGTTACCAAAACTGGCTGTAGTTACAACCTTCTGACTAGTATGGGCTCCCTTTCAAGGTCTCACCCAGCTGCCTTACCATGAACAGTGTTGTGAAGTGACACCAGATACTCTATTCAAGTCATGTATTTCTGAATTGTTAGTAATTGCTTTTGGTCTAAGGCTGAGGTACACAGGGCTACTGAAACAGCCAACAGGAGCATCTTGAAATACCTGGACTGTTAGCTGCTGACTTGCCCCAGCATACCCCAGTCTGTGATCATTTTCAGACCCTGGTTTGACCACATATCAAAGCACTGTCGATGTCATTCCTCTTTAAGATGACTGCCAATAGTCCAATGTTCTTGTTTTTGGGATGGACATCACTGCAGGTCAGGGACCATTCCTGACAGTGAGCAATGAAACTGGTCTATCAGCCACGAGGTGATTTTTGTTTTCTGAAACTCAACTAGAAAATGTATCAAAATATAGAATATACTATATATGTACATGCGTTCCTATTTTTGTGAAGAGGAAATATTTCCCAGTGACCTTAAGAGTAAATAAAGTTTCCATCTCTTTGAGTGAATGAGGTTGATTCTTGATTAAATGGCCAAATACTTGCAAGCTGATATAGCTGGTTGTCTTTTCACAGTGATTACTTGGACAATCTTCAATCAAAATCAATCAAGGATTGATAGTTTGCATAAAACCAGTTTCACAATCTTGTTTGAGCTCCTACAACTATCAGCACAGTTCTGTTGAAATACATAAGCAGCATTATGTACATGTGCACATTCAATCATTGGCTTTCCCAGGAAAGAAGTGATTTTTCTATGACTGCAAACATGTGGTCTTTGACAGCTTTTATTCGAAGGTGGAGGAAACATTTCAAATCATTTGAGTGCAAATGAAAAGTAACATTTCATCCATATACATGTATTTACAGATGCACTGGCACTTAGATGGACTTTAGAGGCAAGGTTAAGAACTTAATTAGTGGAAAGAAAAGGAGAGGGTGGTGAGCACACAGATCAGATAGGGCACACTCTGTTACATATACTCTACATGCTTTAAAGTTTGGGAATGTTATGATCTAAAGAATACAAACTCGGTTTCCTGTTGAGAAACTTAAATCAGAGCGTAGCTGCACCAAACTCTGATGAACCGTTCACTTTGGACTTCATGGTTTTCTGATATTTAAAACAAAAGGAAAAAAAAGCTTAGCTAAGTGCATCTGATCTATCAGTCAGCTATCAGTGCACACTGATGTGCAGCATGCATCTGATTCCCCTTAAATGTCTGGAGGGAATTCCTCTTCTAGTCAGTTTCTAGCAGAACTGATGAAAGAAGGAGCTGAGACCGAACTATTTCTACAAGGCATCCACTGAGAGGTCTTCATCTTATTTGCTGTTTCTGACAGTGGAAGCATAGACAGTGGACAGGGTGAGAAGGCCCACTGAGATGGATGATCCGATTTTATAATTATAATGCACCTCCATAATGCCTGGTCCCTGACCCTGTGCTGCTAACAAGCAGGCTACATTATCCTCTCCCCCTACAAACAAACTCTGCTTCAGATAACAAAACAAAAGAAAAACCCAATGTGGGAATTATCACTATCACAAGCCTCTTCACAGTTTCTAAAATGTAACATTGAACTGTAGGTGACAAAGATGGAAAGTGTGGCATTCCACGGTGCAGAGGGTGAGGGATGGGAGGGAAAGGGCTTCTTTTTGTCATAAATTCTCTATCTTGTGTTTTTTCTCCTCAGTGGCATCAAGGACTTGTGATCTTGAGGCAAAACAGAATTAAAAAAAAAACAACTAATAATATGCAAGTGTCCAAATTCAGTTCGTTCAGAGTCTATTGTAGAAAAAGAGGAAAAACTGATAAATTGAAGATCAGCAAAGCAAGTTCTTGGTTCTCAATTCTTCTCCTCAGCCTTCACCTCCTTTTTCTCATCTTCTTTCTTCTCATTTTTGTCCTCTTCCTTCTTTTCTTCTGATGCCTTGTCTTTTACGGAGAGCTCCTCCAGCTTCTCTGCCACCTTGTTTGCACTATCAGTGTTGCCTAGGGCAAAACAATGAAATAATCAATAAAATAAGCTAAAGCCAGAAAATCTGAACACAATTCAAATCAGCTACATGTCTGCCTGAAATTGTTGCTTGTCACTAAAGTAAGAATATTACACAACTTTGCTAGTGTGGTCAGACTAGAAAAAATACTAAACTAAAAGGTCTGTGTTGTCATGTAGCAGAACATAATGACACCAGCCTTTAAGAAAGCCAGTTATGTGTTAAATTCTGCGGTTCATGTAGCAGACAGAAAAAGTCCTAGGCTGGAGGAGCAGCGAAGAACAGAGTGTGTCTGCATCATCAAAACTGTTATGTGGAAGTAAGTCGTTAAATGACACATTTTTGAAAGGCATATTTATCAAGGAAAATATTTCACCTCATCTGCATCCAATATATTATCAATCATAAAAATCTTACATACCTGTGCTCTCTAGATTTTTTCTGACCTCCTCCTTGCACTCATCAAATTTCACCTTGAACTTCTGAGCATCTGTAAACAGAACAGAGTTGTTATATACTCCCATAACCCAGCAGCTGCACTGTTGAAGACATGGAGGAAAGTCAGTTAAAAAATAATCGTTGGTTTTGATGTAGAAAACCAAGAATCTCACAGCAGAAACCAAAAACAGCATCTGGGCAAGCTATCCAATGTAATGCTGGTTTAGATGTATAAATACTTACTTTCTGCATTTAAAAAGCGTATTGCCAGGAGTTCAGGCTTGGGGCATTCATCAGCATAATCTGCTAGTGTGTTCCACACCCACGCCCTGTCACTGCCAGCGTTGGGCTTCAGCTCCATCGTAGGTACAACTTAAGTTTACAAGAGAGAATAATTACTATATAGCCATACACACTGTGGGATAAGCATCAGATACACATTCTAATTATGGCAAATGGTTATTTCTACAATTAAAACAATTTGATTTTAACTGTGTGTCTGGATATGTTTTGATCTCCAATTGAATCTGTTTATGGATACACAAATACTGCAAAATCGTTTACAGTTCTAAATCAACTGGTAACATAACCATCATAGTTTGAGTATTTGTAGTATGCAAACATACATGTGCTTCAGGAAACATAAGGCTTTGCTATAGAAGGAAGACTGCAATACACATGGGTATGTAGATGACTCAAATTGTGTGCACAAAACCATGTTGTACTATGTTGTATGTTTTTTGTTTTGTTCTTTATAATACTAACACTCAAATTATATGTATATCTGTTATACAGCAAACTTGACTCACTGTGATGATTGGCACAAATCTTCAAGGTCCGATCTCTCCTCATCAGGAGGCGAATTGTGCCTTTCTCTTTGTGTTTCAGCAGCTTGACATCACCAGTTCCCCTCTCTTTCCACTCTGGGGGGTCGTTCTCAGAGGCAAAACGATATAGCTTAGCCCGCCTGAGAAAACCACAACATACTTAATGAATATGATCCTGTGCTATGTGAAGATACCAATGTACGTGCTAGCCAAATAGTCACATGCAGGCCATCTAAATATATTAGGTAACATCTGTATGAAAAAAATGAGTTAACAAATGAAGACTGAGAAAAAAAAATTACATTTTGAAAAGCTCCTCCTCATCCTCTTCTAATGTTTTCACATCTTGTTCAGGAAGGGACACAATGGGCTCAAAGTGCGGGTCATGATTGGAGTCCTCTGCACTATCTGCAGTGGCATCGTGGTCTTCTTGGTCCTAAAAGGCAAAGTAGTAATTGAGTTAACCCCCAACAAAATCCATGTGTATGCGTTGATTGTTCAGAGTAAGTTTAAAGTATCTGGGCACATGTTGTAGCTCAGAGACTCTTCAAACTGTCTGGCACAAACTAACTTCTGATGACTGACCAGCGGGCCATGAATGCTTCAATAGAGGGATTTAAGAGCTCATTGGTTAAGTATAGCTTTTGTGAGGGGAATTGGCAAAGCCTTTTGTAAATCACTGTTGCTGAGCCAAGCATCTTTAATACCATTTCGTGTAACACGTCCTCACGCTGGTGTATGTAAGAATAAATAACATGGCCAATATGGCAACACCACACATTACCCATGCCTAAATAACTGAAAACAAAGACGTTTACTGACTGAAGTGTTCGAGTGTGCAGCTTCGTGATCAGTGACAATGCGTGACGACCACTGTGTGAATAGTCGTATGTAGCATCATTGAATGAACACGTATATGCGTGAGATTTGCTTTTCCGTCAAGGCGGCAAACTCGTAGTTTATGACGCTTCTGATCATATAGCGAGTTTAGCGCTTTCACTAAGTATCGCTCTTTGCCACTAAGCTAACAGAGGTAAGCTGCATTACTCATCCCGAAATTCAAGCAACGCAATATCTGTATAATTCATATCATTGGGCTGCTGGCTTGAATGAGCAGGTGGACATTTGCACATCCTGCTGTTAGCGGAGTTGCATTTTACTTGGGTGAAGTTAACGAATAGTTGTTAAACTTTGTTTTGCCGAGACAACTCATTGTGAAGTTACCTAGCTTGATAACGAGGCCTCTCAGTAGCAGGCTAGTCGGGAGCTAATGGCTGGTGCTCTCCGCACCACGGCGTGTGTTACTAACAGCACAGAGAAAGGATGATGCTCCGGGTGAGTCCACAGTAACTGGAACGTCGAACTTGTTACAGTTAACTGTCCGACAATATGGAGGAAATTGTCCAGCGCCCTGCTAGCTAACATTAGCCAACTAATGTTAGCAACTGTTGTGCTAGGCAGACAAAGGCATGAGACCTAGCTAACCTTATTGTCTCTGGCCGGCAGGTTGCACACACATCGTGAAACTCTGTTAGATCGACTGACGACTGCGATCATTTTCGGAACTTCTCAGCTCTGTGTCCGTTGTCTTTGGTTTACGAGCAGGATAAGAGGCTAATGCTAACATGCTGACTGGCTGCACACTCTGGAGTACTTTCTAACGAACCAACGCTAACTTCGAGGAAATGTCCTAGAGTGGAAAATCTCACCGTGAACAAACTAGACATTTCTAGCTGCCTGTCAGACACTCCTGCACCTTACAGGTCATCTTACAGCCTCGCATAAACACTGATTAGCTTTTCTAGCACCACCAGGGACAACATCATTGTCGGCATTCTCCCTTCGCAAACTTTGACGAATTATGACACGTTAAATACAACCAGTCGCAAAATTCATATTTCAAAGCGGGCATAACACATTAGATGACCTAAAGCGTGTGACCTCACCTTCGGGTCTGCCATATTAATGTAGATGTTTGTAGATTATGGAAGTAGTTTGATAGATTCAAATCCCAAACTGGCCGCCGTTTCCCTTCAGCTACACTCACTTCCTGCTACAGCTTTCGCGCGCCGAATTTCCTACGCATGCCCGCGCCCACAGTATGACGGCGTGCACCGCCTCTCCCCAGCCTCACACTTTCCATATATGAGCCTGACTCTCTACAAACCCAGGATTCTCTTATATACTTTACGTTAATCAGGAAAGGTGACAGATTGAACTCTATCTATTCATCTGCTTAACAATATTGTAGGATCTATTATACGTAACCGTAATGCACAGTAATGAAATGCATGAAAACATGTGGTGAAACTGAGACGAAGTAAGCGAGAGAGTGGCGAACACATGCAACAAAGAACTGTGCATGTGTCATGGCTTGATGAGGCGCTGTGGACCTCATCCCCTGTGCACTTATGCATTCGTTTGTAATTAGTAAAATGCAACATTTGAGTAAAGACTAAATTTAAGTAATAAAGGAATTCAACTACATTTTAATGATGATTTTGTTATTTTTATATTTTTCTAATGTTAAGGGGTTTTCTTATCATGTATAGGTGAACTTGTCATAATGTGGTAATGTCATAATGAGCTGCAGTGGTGCATACAGTATTCTCAGTGTAAATGCAATGTGGTGAGTCCTCTTAGCCCAGTCTTGTAGACTACCCCCAGTATTTAAAACAAGTTTGTTGAGTTAAAATATTATAGCCGGGATGAGTCATTAATATTGTATTAACTGAAAGCTGTAAGTATTACAAATCATAACAATCAGTAATTTCAGGATTAATCAACAGAAACTATTCTTACAGTGTTAACCGCTATCTGAATAGACCTGTTGAAAATCACTGGTATAAGTAAAAGGACTTAGGGTACAATGTCTGCTTGCTATTTAGCTATCTAAATGTATGTATATAACAAAATAACACAATTTAAAACAAGTTGAGACAAACAATATTGAAGACAACAGTTTTAATGAATAATATGCTGTGCATATGTGTCTTTAAAGGGACCAGGAGCATTTGAAAAACATGAAAACTGGTAGTAAAAGTACACACAAAGCTCGAGCCCTGGAAATGTGACATACCACTTTAACAAAGTTCAAAGTTCATGCTCCACGTGGTTAAATCAACATGGAAGCGCCCAGTGCGTGAGAGAGCAGCGTAATCGAAAGTGGCTGTGAAGAGGTAAGGCTCTCAGAAAGCATGTGTACACTGTCGATCAGGACACAAACACGTACAGACGTGTGTAGTGTTGAATAGATCGTAGCGAGGCGGTTTCTCTGGAGAAGAAAGAGCGCGACGTCAATGAATAAAACTACCTCAGCTTTAGCCAACATACTGTCGCCACATAGCCCAGAGCTGTTTTCACGCGTGACAGACAGCTGTAACTCCGTCTGTACGGCACCTGATGCGCTTCAATGTCACCGTTTTACCTGTAATCGCTCCAGCAGCTGTTGTTCTAGTCATTTTCACTGCTACATCTAGGTTTCATACTGAACTGTGACCTTTTCTAAAGAGTTAGGAAGTCTCCTAAACCGTGACATATGGTTAAAAACACACAAAAAGCATTTTGTAAGATTGATATAAGTTATGTTCATATATCTGTTTGAATAAAAGACCAGTGTGGTAAGTGGACTGTTTTACCATCCAGCAGAGTGATGGCAGATGTCAGTGACAGCACAGTGGCTGATACACAGCCCTCAAAGGAGGAGAAGCCCCCACAGGCCTCCAGCAATGATGTAGCATCTGAAGCCAAAGCTGAGGGAGAGAGCGAGGCAGTCTCTGACCCCAGCATGTACCGATACATCAAACAGGACCTCTTCACTTCTGAGATCTTCAAGGTGGAGATCAGGAATCTGCCCAAGTTTGTTGGCTTCAACGACCTGAAGAAGTTCCTGGCCAAGCACAGCCTCAACCCACACAAAATCAAGCTGTTTGGCAAACAGACGTTTGCTTTTGTCACCTTCAAGAATGAGGAGGAGCGTGACAAGGCCATGAAGATGGTGCATGGCATGCAGTGGAAGGGCCAGGTGCTGAGCGTCAAGCTGGCCAAACCCAAAGTAGACCCCATCCTGAGGAAGAGGAAGCAGGAGGAAGGAGAGGGCGCAGGAGGGCAGCCTCCATCCAAGCGAGCTGAAGGGAATGAGGAAGAGGAGCCGCTCAGTGTGCAGATAGCCAACGTGGTGACTCCTCTGTGGAACGTGCCTTATGAGGAGCAGCTGAGGAGGAAGGAGCAGGAGGTGGTGGGGGTCCTGCAGAGGCTGGCCAAGTAAGTGCTGTCATTCTTATGGAGTCACACCATATCAGCTGCAGGTGCTGTTTGATAGCAAGACTAAATGTTGAGCAAAATATGTTGCTGGAGACTGATACTAGTTATTTTTATGGAAATGAATGACATTTGGTAACAATAGCTTCAACTTTGATCGTCTTATTTTTGCAATAGAAATTATCCACATGTAGTTTACTGACACATTTTTCATGGTAAATGCTGCTTTTCTTTTCAGAGAGATTGGAAGCACCAACAAAGCAATGCTGCCATGGCTCTTCGCACAGAAAGGGAAATATAACAAAATGTGTTGTCCCCTGGAAGCCATTCAACCGTCTCCTACACAGGTATATTTTTAGAGCTCTGCTCTAAGTCACCTCTCATTTTACATGTGATCCACATGTGAGGTAGATGTAGTCAAACCAGACCTTTTACTTGTAGGTCACACTGACCAGCCCTACTTTCATGATCTCATCAAATTATTTAGTTACTGAAATGCCAGAACATGGTGAAAACATTTAATTTACAATGATCATGAATCAGTTATTTTTATTTTATTTAATTAACTAATTGTTTCAGCTTTAAAACTTAAATGTCATTGGAGCACATTTCCAGCAGGTTATAAAATATTTATTCTTCCTGTGCTAAAACAGAGGGTCCAATATTCAGAAGTTTCACTGTGTCAAAGCTACTGTATTAAAAAGAGTACAGATACCCAGTGTTATTAGGTGCTGTCAGTGCCTCACAATATTTCATAATATTTCTCATACGTTGAAACATAGTAGTGTCTCATATCCCCCTTATCCTGTGTGTATCATGGCAGACAGAGTATAGAAACAAGTGTGAGTTCCTCATCTCAGTGGGTGCGGATGGTGAGGACAAGACCATCGGCTTCCGGCTGGGGAAATACAAAGGAGGCTCCTGTGCTGTGGTGGGACCGGCTGAGTCCTGTCACGTCTCAGCAGAGGCCAAGAGAGTGGTCAGCGAGTTTCAGAAATTCATCAGGTATTATTGTGTCATAGTTGTTTTTAATGTGGGCCAAGACCACCACGTTCTCACGGACATATTTCTTGTATTGTATTCAATCTCATTTTAATTAATTTTGTAAACAGGACCACCCCATACTCAGTGTACAGTCCTGAGACGTACGAAGGACACTGGAAGCAGCTGACTGTACGGACTACAAGGACCAAAGAAGCCATGGCTGTGGTGTTCTTCAACCCACAGGTGATGAAATGTTCTCTTTTTAACTTTGTCAGATTAAAAACCAGGAATCACAGAAGAATCACAGATTGTTAGACTTCACCCTTTGACATCTTTTACTTGTTCAATGACTCTTAGAAACTTGAAGAGGAGGAACTCGACGCTCTTAAGAGCTCCATGAGGAAACACTTCATAGAGGGAGAGGGGAAAGACAGTGGCGTGACGTCCCTGTACTTTGTAAGAGAGGGTCAAAGGTGAGACAAGATGCACCGAATGACTGAGAATCAACAGTTATGCAGTTTGCTCATCTGAACCTGTGTTTTTGGGTGTGAAGGAAATCTCCTAACCCAGAGGACTTGCCCTGTGAGCTGGTGGGTGGAGAGAACTGCATTCATGAAGAACTGCTGGGTCTAAAATTTAGGATATCCCCTCATTCCTTCTTCCAGGTGAGGAGGAGGAGGAGGAGACTTACTTTACCTTAAAGATTTTCACAACCACGTGCTTTTTCCCCCTGCAAATTCATACTTTGTGTTTACATTCATTTTTTATTTTAAAACACACAAGTAAATGATGGTTCCAGCTGTGTTCTTTTCTTTCTGACATAGCTGTAAAACCTCCATACACAAAGTGCAACAGGTGCTCAGTGCGTCTCTGTTACCTGGCAGGTGAATACAGGTGCTGCAGAGGTGCTGTACTCTGCTGTGGGAGAGTGGGCCCAGCTGGATCAGGACAGCACAGTGCTGGATGTGTGCTGTGGGACAGGAACCATTGGCATCTCTCTGGCTAAGGTAATCTGGGATGTTTCATGTTTTGTCGGGGAAGAATTTGTGTGTTCTGAGTTTTTATATCATATATTGTGATTATATATACAGGAGGAAACCATGTGTTGACTTTTACATCCACATGGTCAAAAGTTAACTTCACTCTGACATCCTAATGTTCTGCAAACACACCTCTTGATTTTATTCAGTAGGGTTAGGGTAGGTAGTTTTAACTCGGGGGGTGGCCATATTTCCTGCAACTTGTTTTGCTGGTGGACTTGCCCTTGGTAACTGTAAGTGACTTTTGTCTCCAGAGGGTGAAGAAAGTGATTGGGATTGAGCTGTGCCAGGAAGCAGTGGAGGATGCCAAAGTTAATGCAAAGCTCAATGGTAAGACAGTAGATGACATCACACCTCTGCTAATCATTTGCACTCTTTCACACACTTTCATACTTTACTGTCAGAATAGTAACAAAATTGTTTGTATTGTAATTGATGATTAGATGTTTTACTGTTATGTTCCATAAAAAACATTAAGAGAAAACATGACAGTACTATTATACAATGCAATGTGGGTTCATAAATGAACCTTCAAACTAACTGAGTCATGTTTTAGGTTACTCTTTGTACAGTAATGACTCTAGCCATGCTGTATATTTTCCTCTCGTTTTGGTTGCTCAGTCACTCGTTTCTTTTTGTATTTTAAGGTCTTAGTAACGTTGAGTTTCACTGTGGAAAAGCTGAGGACATCTTCCCCAACATCCTCGGTGCCCTTGTGTCACCCAACCTCACAGCCATTGTGGATCCGCCAAGGGCTGGCTTACGTGAGTCAACAGCCACAAACCTGACAATGAAAATGAATTTTAATTTGCTCTAAGATGTGTTGTATTATAAATACTTGTTTTCATTTGACACAGATTCTAAGGTGATACTTGCCATCCGGAGAGCAGAGCACCTGAAGAGACTGGTTTATGTGGCCTGCAATGCAAAGGCAGCCATGACTAACTTCATTGAGTGAGTTAATATTTTAATTTGGCTGTTTATATACTAGCTGTCAGTGTTATTACATCGTGAGTACATGAAAATATGAAGCTATGCTCTGAAGTGACCAGTTCTATAAAATAATAAATGTTACGTTGGTATTTTCTCTTTTAGTCTGTGCAGAGCACCATCCAACAGAGTTCACGGAGCCCCGTTCCGTCCGGTGCGAGCCATGGCCGTGGATCTGTTCCCTCAGACCATGCACGTTGAGATGCTTCTGCTGCTTGAGAGAGTGGACTACGACTCCCAGCAACAGCAGAACAGTGGAAATCAGGAAGAGACACGCTCTTAGTCTTAAAAAACAGATCCTTTACAGCTTTATAAGTAGCATGGGTTTCCATACTAGAACTGTATGCACAGACAAAGTACTCCACATTAATACTAACATTCTTTCATATGTCATTTCCTACTGAGAGGACCCGTTCATCCACACAGTGAAGTTCTCTTACGTCATGATGTAGAATTAATTTGTTTCTAATGCTTAGTTATTACAGTAGGCACTGTATTATATTTGTTTAACTGAGCTTTATGGACTGTGTCCTGTCTGCTGTGCCTTTTAGTTAAGTTTGAATTTGTGTTGGCCATGTCTTAAGACCATACAGCTACTTAGATTTAAATGGCAGTTTTCAGTATGCTATACTTTGTCCAACTGTTACCAATGATGAAACTCAGAACTAACACCTTTTCCTCTTTTCTCATCTGTGACTTAATAAAACAAATCTGTTCTTGTCATTAGTCAAGACATTTTTATTTGCATAACAAGTATCACAAAAGTCATGGAGCTCAGGTTGCAATACATACTTCATTTTCTAGGCAACATCTCAAACAGTTCATTGGTACAACTCAACAGTAACACATCTAAAAGCAGTAATTCTTTTTCCGGTCTTCTCACACTGACACACTTGGCAGGACAACACGCACAGAGGGCAAAGCACATTCTTAAAGCAATCTACAATGTCACAACAGCCTGGTGTTTAAACTGTGACGTGTACTTTTATGTTTTGTAGAAAAAGCACAGACCAAATACTTGACCGAATGCACAGCAGTTTCTATTTTGTTCCAGCAAGTAACGTCTGTATTTTCCTGTTATAGATGTTTCTACTGTACAGATTGCAGCAACATTAAGTATTCTATAAAATGCATAAGACTGTATGTAAGCTTTGGTATACACAGTTTCATCAGCTTGTGTTGGACTCAATGACTTGATCGCATTTTGTTCATGTCAGTGTGCCAACTAAATTTAGCAAGGCTGCCTCTTGAAAAATGTATCCTACTGATAGAAAGTATGAATGTGTCACAATGATGGCAAACGTACACAAACAAAATACACAATCCATTTAGATGAGTCTTAATAATCTGCACATGCTGTAGGCATTTCTCAATAAATTTTGTTTTATAGGCTGTTGTCTTTAAAAATACTAATTGACTAAACAATAAATGCTTTATCAGGTAAAGGGGGCTTGGTCTTTCCACTTCTTGTCGAAGGGTTTTTAGGTCCAATGTACTGTATATACTCTGAGCCCTTCATGAAATGGATTAACTAAGGCAACATGTAGCCAACAGGGTTGTCTTTTTAAGGGCACCAAAAATGAAAAGCAACTGAAATGTATGAAGTGGTTAGTTGGTGTGCATGGCATTAATACTTTAAAAGAAGCTAGACAAAAACTAAAAGAAGCGATCTTTTACATTACTATACTCTGTGGCCCCAGCAGGACTAATTTGTTGTATTGCCAAAACAAAACAACAATAACAAAACAAAAAAAAGGCGTCAACTCCCTCCAAATACAAGGAGTGATAAAAAGTTATTTCCGTACCAACAGCATTATCAACAAAAAATCTAACAGGACACGTGTGCATGTGCATGACAATAGCTCTGAATAGTGATCACTTCACAACGCATGTTTTTAATCGTGCAAACCGAGACAGCGACTGTCCATTCCAAAGATAAAACAAAATCGGCATATTTTGTATTTCACCCAAAATATCTAACACCTACCATTAAAATACCCCATGGACAAGTAACTTTGTTTTCCCAATTAAACGAATGGAATAAATACACAAGTATTAGTAGTCCCTTTCAAATACTTGAAGCACAAACAAAACTAAGAGGTGCTGGTACTAAAAGGTTGCGGCTGTTGAAAAACATCACTTCAAAACAAAACCAACCAAGTAGTGGCTTTTGCAGTCAAAGAAGCATGCATTTTTATTCTGATGTGGTTTGTATGTTGTCAAGTCATTAACTTCTCTGCACCCTGGGTGATGTTTTTTTCCTAGTGCCATAGTGAGGGCGCATCTAGAGAGGTAGACGATATTTGCTCTAGGGTCTGTTAGTGCATTTAGTCCTACCCTTACATCTACCGGCTGATCCAATATAGGTGAATGAAGAAAGCAAGCAGCTCTACTGGCCAGGTCAATGTCTAATTATATTGCCATTAGATCTTAGTGATGCATAATTAAGTGATGGATGGTGTTTGACAAGTCTTGACAGTGACTGGGTTTTCAGTGCTGTGGTTCATCAGTGATTCCGAGACTTAAACGTCGACAGTGCAGAGAGGCTCACTCCCTGGCTGAGCAGACTCCATTATGGTCATCTTGGGTTTCTTCCTAGTTTCCTCCTGGTAACAAAAAACAAACAAAAAGTCAGTCATTCAGAAATATAAGAATACTGGCAGCAACAACGTCCTTTTGTCAAGCAGGGACTGACAGCTACACTATGTAACAATATTCTCATCTTTACAACCTCAAGTATCAAGTGTGGCTCCAACAGAAACAACCTCCCTCCCACTAATTGAGACCCTGTAGATTCACTGTTTGGCAGATGAAGTTCTGTGCTCTGTCTGGATAAAAAGACCACCTCGTCTTTCCTCAGATGAGCTCTAGTGAGAGAACTTCCAGTGTTCACAAAGTAAATCCCTCAGGTTCATGGCTCAAGATGAAAGGATGAGTGCATATCAAAAACAGACAGCCCTTAACTTGATGCCAGAAGCCCTTTACTCACAAAAAAAAACAAATGCTAAATGTTTCACAGCTGCTAGAATTAAAGTTGACTTTTTAGAACTTCTGCACTGTACAGAACAGAAGTCTGCTCACCCTCTGTGTGGCCAGTTTCCTCATTTCTTCTTGCAGTTTGTTCAAGATATGAAGGTTTGGCTTGTTCTTTTTGGCAAACTGCTGGAGCTCGATCACACTCTTGTCCGAGCTCTCCTGCAAAACATCAGTTGTGTAAGAAGTCATACAATGGTGTATTGAAGTGTGACTGTCTGCTGCGTGATGTGACAGACAGCAGTCAGTGTGTAACATACCAATTAACTCTTACTGCCAGTGACTGCACTTGATTTGCCAACAAAAAGCTAAAGCTCCAAGTAACTGCAGTGCGAGACTTTTATGTAGAAGAGACATTTTAATTGCTTTTAGGCTTGACAGTTCATAATTACTGTTGGCAAGCATCACACTGAGATGGAAAACAAATTCACATCATCATACATACAATTATCACCTACACAGATATTAAGTCTGACCAAAGAAGATAAAAAAATGTATTTAAAATAATTTCCAAACTTTCTAGGTTCAGACATTTCATAGTGTGCTGACAAGGGTATTTACCTTCTTGACCATCTTATTGCTCTCTCTGCCATACATGCGCAGCAATGAGCCCCAGTTCTTGACATGGGGGTGAAGCATCTGCAAAATCTTCTGAGATGCTAGTTGCTTACCAACCCTCTTGTTCTTGCCTGTTGGAATATCAAACATCAGTACCACTGTATTTTGAAGGCTCCAATATCCAATTTGTTCCATTCTAATTACATATGTCATTAGATTATTAATTTGTTATCTGTCACTGTTTACACTTGACACTTTTGAGAAACACTTCAATTTGACATGAGGACCATTTTGGTCATGCGCCATGTGTCCGACTTTTTAGTCTTGAACCCACCAATAAATGGTTAGATGAGGATCAAAGTCTACTTACACCAGCCACGCACAGTATGTTTCCCACATGTCATCACATATTCACTCTTCTGGTTTTTCCCAGGGATCACCTCAAATTTAATGCTGGTGTCTCCCATCCCATGGTTTCTGCAAATATGACCAAGAAATGAATATCTCCAACTTGACTCCTTTGTTCTTAGAAGATGCTGAAACTTTGTAAATGTTTAGGCTTATGCTACTGTGCGTTTGTAATTCATAGCCATGTAGATGGACACTGCCTACAAGCACTACTAGTAACAGATAAAAGGCTTTAACTTACACAACCACAAATAATCATAAAAGTTCACTTTCTTACCTTTTAAGGCACTCATGAAGAATCTGATATGGCGAAAGTAGTCCTGCTTTGTTGGTCAGCTCATACACCCTTGAATCTTCAATACTGATATGATTAAAATACTGCAGGACAGAGCACACAGAATGTTACCATTGTTGTGTTATCCACAATTATGTTAAATGCATTAACTTTAAGGGAAAATTGTCTATTTTTTCTCTTAACAATGCTTGTGTTTTGTACCTTCAGAGGTGAGCCTTAGCTTAATCTGTATCATGTCACTGAGAATGATTCTGAGTAAGAACATATCATATATCGCTGTCCAAAGAGGGAAAACGAAGTACCTCCAGTTCATCTCCTTCAACAGGCTTCTCCTCTGAGGTCTGCTTCACAAAGTCAGGGATGAGGATTTCCAGTGTGGCTCGAGCTGCAGTGAACATCACATTATCAGTGAGTGCAGGCCGAATTACAACATGCAAGTTTACCCGAGCATCTTGCTACTGTCACTGGTGAGAATATGTATTGGAAGATGCCACAAAGACAACTAGCTGTGAGAAGAGATGAACACCATTATAAATCACTTATGTTATGTATACCAATTGCATAGCTCAGTACTTAAAGGGATATTCCGGTGTAAGTTTAACACCTGGTCTAACGCACCGTGAGACCAAGTAGAACACCCTCCCAAGAGATCAAGTTTGCCAACCACAAACTTCTCTAGTTGTAGTGACTGAAGCACAGACAGCCAGATAGCAAAATACTGCTGTCTTTGTAGCCAAGAGCTGACCACCATTAAAAAAGTCACTCATAGCCACAAATGATGGTCAGAACAGCACCATACTTCATCAACAGTACAAACAGGGTCCCAGCTGTGCTTAAGATGCTACAACTAGAGAAGTTTGTGGTCAGCAAACTTGATCTCTGGAGGGGGTGTTGTACTCAGTCTCAGTGTGTTAGACCATGAGTTAAACTTATGCTGGAATATCCCTTTAAAAAAAATAATTACCAGCTTTATTCTTGGCAAGTTTTTTACTGCTTGCGGTTCCTGTGCCATACGTTACTCCATCTATAATGACTGATGCTCCAAAGGGTTCACTTGGGTTCTCTGTGAGGAACGAAGAATAACAAACTTTTGTAAGAGGTAACAGCAAAAAGTCTGTGCTCATGGGCAAACTCACGTACTAGAGAGGAAGACATGTGTGACAATGTGCTCAAGGTTGTAGATGACAAAAAGGAATACAGGGTAGATTTACACACATTTACCAGACATTGAGCTGATGACACTTAAAGTACTCACCACATTCAAAGAAATTGTAAACAGGTCGAACCTTGAGGACACGTTGCATATATTCGTGCAAGATACAAACTTCAGACTTTCCATTGGGGTTGATGACAAATTCTGTTGAGAACATTTAGGAAAAAATGAAAATCCATCAGCAAACAATACCCTAATAGGACATCTGTAACAAGTGTAGCAGTTGTACAGCACGTATTAACACTTGATTTTTATTTCCAGGCTTTTGCAAAAAAAAGGTACAAAACTGAAAGTTATTAAGTTCCTTCAGCATCGCAAGTGAGTTCAGACAAACAAAGTGATCCAACTTTGTGAGTTTGACAGGCATATGGAAAAAATGTTATGGCCATGGTCAAAGAAAAGTTATGTCTCACAGATGCAGTATAGTGCATTTTGCTACACAGGCTACTTACACTAAAAACTAGAATTGTTATTAATGGCTTCAGACGTTGCTAGGAATAAAAAACAAACATCTACGTAACTTACCTTTCTTAGTGGGTGCATCTTGGACAGACAGCGTGATGAGTTTCTGGTTGGCGGGTAGGATAGGTCTCTCTGACTCTGCCTGCTTTCTCTTCATGTCTCTGTTGAACTGCCTTCGTTCAGCCCAGGTGCGAAACTTCTTTACAGTAACTTGTTCAAAGTCAAAGCATTTTTCCAGGTACACGCGAAAGTCTTCAAGTTCTGGGGGTTTTTACAAAGTTGCATTGCTCAATAACAAGTTGTTATTGCTTGATAACAAGCTCTCACAACAGCTAACACATGACATATCGTGCCAGTGTACTACAACAAGCCTTACCTATTGACTCATCCTTGCACACCTCCACCTTGGCCTTGACTTGTCCTAAAGCTCCTTGGGCAGTGTCACAAGGCTGGGACTCTTTAGGCTGCTGGCTGTTGTCAGTGTTCCCCTCTCCCTCTGGGCCACCCTCAGTCGGAACAGAGGGAGAGGTGCCATCGTGATTCTCAGCTGCAGTGTCTGACTTGCCTGCTGTCTCTTCACCATTAGCCTCCTGCCTGGGCTTGACTGAAGACTCCTCTGCATTAGGAGTCACATCTCCGTTCAGTTCTTTTTCCTCCTGCTCCTTCATTTTCTTGTAATGTAGGCAAGGGATGCTGCTGGTGGGAGGGTCGTGTTTCTGTGAGAGAAAATAAGAAGGATTTTTTGTTTTTTAACAAACTGTGTCAACATTAACATCACTTCAACTGTGAAAGGGGTAAACTCTCACTGATTAACTGGGCACATCCTAACTTTTTTTCCCCCAATCCTTAATTGTGACTTTGACTCCAGCCCTCTGCTGTCAAGTGTGCTCCACTTCCTGCATTAATGCTAAAAACAAACAAATGATGAGCATTGTCCTTTGCCTACCTTTTGGTCAGACACGCAGTTTTACTAAGATGGAGGGATGCTGCCGTGCCCACCAATGCTTAGCGGCTGAGGGACATTATGTCCTGTTTAAGGCTTGAAAAGACCTGCTGCTCTCTTTATAAAACTCAGAACAAAATGTTCCTGCAGGTATGAAGGCCTTTCCTTAAACTCTCCCCAAAGCTTCAGTCAAATTGAACATATCTCCGTTTGGAGAGTTGACAAAAATAAGCACCAGGCCAATGATATATCAAAACCCCATCACTGTTTATAGCAGTACTATAGGTTATTTGGACATGAGGCTTGTGTTGCGTCTCACCCTAATACTGCCAGTCCCTAGGAAGTAGGGCCTGGACCAGGTAACCACTCTGGTTTCTCTATGCAGGTAGACTGGAATGCCTGAGTTATGGAATGTCATGATCCATCCATCAGGTAGAGGCTCAGTGGGTGGACGCCCCCGACCTGGCAAATGGGAAAATGCAATTGTAAATGCAAGCAATGTTCATATCCCATGTTAAGTTATACATAACCTTCCATGACAAAGAGAGAGAAACAAGGAGATATTTTTGTACACTGTATAGACACTCATCTTTAAAACAAGAATTTTGTGTGCATCTTTTAACTTTTCAAAGATATATAACAAAAAGGGGGCTAACTGGTTATCCACTTTGACTGTGAACAGCTTATGATTTTATGTAACACAAGACTTAAAATTGAAAACCCTATTATTTTATCAAGTCACTTCATTTCCATTATGCAACTGGTTAGAATATATCATATTCTGCTCCACACAACAGAAACCACAGCCAGCAGCAAGGTTTTTGCCCAACCCTTAAACAGACAGACCCACCACTCACTCTTCAGGACAGTCTTAATTTTGGTCATCATTGGCTGAACACCTCCTTCGCCATCTGACTGATGATCACTGTCCCCGCCATATTTGTCCTCTGCAGGGCGCATCTTTTTGGGGACTGGCATGCCCTCCTCCAGCAGAGCATCAACATCATTGTCAAACTCCTCCTGGAAGAGTCAATGTTTAAGGCTGGGAGAGAAGGATGGGTCACCAGTAGAAAAGACGTTTTGAATGCATCTCATGAGAGGAAACCTAAACTGTGATGCATCAACTGAACAGTTGGTGAAACCATAACCACTCCTCAACTACAACAAAAATTATCTGTTCCATACTGCTAAATTCAGAAACAGAGCATCCTGGACTCATAAACAGCTACAACAAATTAAATCATACATTTAGCAGTTAGTCCCTCCTTTTGATTACTATTGGTTACTTTTGTGTCAAAAGGAAACTCATCATTTAAAAAGAAGAAATTAAAAGTGGCACTAACCTCTTTGAGCATCTCACTTCTCATTTCAGTAATTCAAAACAGAATTAAACAAAAACAAACATTTCTCTATATTAGGCTGCTTTATGCAGGGCTCCAAGCAGCCATCACAATGGTCACACACCTGACAATTTTTTTTGAAAATTACACACATTTGCATATGCTTGATCATTTCTCATTAGCTGAGCCTGGCCTGTAAATCATTGTGGTTGAAAGTAGTTTCTTCCTTCACTGACTCAGTTGGTCTAAAGCTATATTTGATCAGAATGCAGGTGCAGACAGAGACACTGAGCTCACCCAGTGCCTGTGGATGTGGTATGAGTGTAATGCAAAGCAAACAACAGTAACCTTGTTACCATATCAACAAAATTTAATCTTAAACTCCTGCAGTTTAAAGGGATAGTTCAACATTTTGGCAAATTCACCTATTGCCATAATCCCTAGTCATATAAGTAGGTACATTACCTTTAATTATCGGTGCATGTTGTTTTTAGATGCGCGGAGCAGAGACACGAGCTGAACAGCGGACACAATGGAGGTGGACGGTACAAGGTCCCCTGTCCCTCAAAACTCATCATATACACAATCCAACAACTCCAAAATGCTCTCATGGACAAGTTGTGACCTGCACATTCACCACGCTATGAAATAATAATGTAACATTACAAGACGAGAGTTGTTTTTGAGGCAAATACATAGCAGGAACTATATTCCATTCATGGCTGCTGGGCAGAGTGATTTCAAAAGTGCAAGCAGTTCCAAGTATTTGCTTCATGTGTTGTAATGTTACATAGTTATACATGATTATTTCATAGCGTGGTGAATGTGCAGGTCACAACTTGTCCACGAGAGCGTTTTGGAGTTGTTGGATTGTGTATTTGATGATGAGGGACAGGGGATCTGTACCGCAGCTCACGTCTCTGCCCCGCAGATCTCAAAACAACATGCACCGATAATTAAAGGTAATGAACCTACCACTATGACTATAGGGATTATGGCAAAAGGCGAATTTGCCAAAATGTCGAACTATCCCTTAAGCACAAAACCTGTTGGAACCAGTCCATAAGCTGACAGACTGAGCCCTTCCCTCTTCTTTACAGGAGGAGAATGAAATGGACAGATTCAACTGTGACTTTAACAAAGCCACAG
>OMNW01010756.1:6102-16774 GCA_900303245.1 Selene dorsalis
GCTGGAAGGGGGTGGAGGTTGCCTTTTGGGGGGTGTCGGAGCGGGTCCCATGAATTGGGGATGGCGCTGTGTACAGTGTGAGCGAGTTAGCAGCCAAAGTTTGGAGAGCGCAGGCAGGAAAGTTTGCCGGAGAGGCGACCCGTGATCTCCGCTCCTCTGTCACATTACCTACGGAGTTTCCAGTGCGAACACGCGGACTACAGACTTCAAACAACACGGACTTGTGAGCTGTTTCCTGGATGTTTCGGTGTTGTTTTATTTTTTTTTTATCCTCCCCGCTGTTGAGAGATAACAGTTAACAGGCTGCTGCCTTCGCTGCACGCTGTCGTTTCAATGGACTACCGTCTATCTTATCATTCAGTGAGTAACTTGCTCTCAAATTGATTGCATGATTTCCTGACCTGCAGATAAGTGTCGGACCATGAACGTGACTTCGCTGTTGACGTTATGCCATGTAGCCTTGTAGTGGGTGTTAAAAAACAATGAACTCCCCCCGTGACAAGGAACTGACACCCTTTTCTCGGAAACACCGTCTCATGGCTGCAGCTATGCCCGGTGAGGACAGCCCATTGCCCGGTAACACTTCCAGGAGTGATCGGAATGGATTGGGGGGACTTGTTCATTGTTTTATATGTGGAAGCGGAGTCACACCGGGGAAGGAATTAAGGTTACAAGTGGCATATCAAAAAGAGAGGCTTCCCTTTTTCCCGTTTCTACAAAACCAGGAGCCAGCCCCGGGTGCGTGTGAAGTGAGCCCGGACGGACACGCGCTGGTGTGCGCCGTGTGCCACTGCTTTCTGACGGAGCAGTGGAACTCCTTCGAGCGTAGCCGGACGCCCATTGAGAAGCGCATGTACTGGCTGAAACGGCCCTACCAGTGCGACTCTCGGAGGGTCCCACAGGAGTGGAACATCTCGTATGATCTGGAGAGGAGGATCAGTGTCGGCAGCCAGAACTACGACGGGGGTGCAGAGTCGGATTTCTCCTCTTTTTCTGACAACGAGAACATATCAGACCAGGAGATGGATCTAGTCGACAGAGCCGGTGTGGGCAAAGACAAGTGCCTGAGAGCATCTGGCAAATCGCCGAGAGACAGTAGCAGGAAAAACAATGTCATCAGTGTTAAAAACAGCCCAGATTCACAGCGGGCGGTCCGCTACCCGGTGGGTGTTTATGGGGCGCTGAGATCGCCAAAAGCAGAGAGTGTCCTGCCGGCGAGGCGCGGGGCTAAATTTATGAATAATGTCTGTCAATCATCAGAATCTCTGGCAAAGCCCCAAGAGAGATTCCCCCAGCGATGCTATGACGGTCCTCTCTCTGACACACCTGTGCAAGACAACGGGGTCATTATGCGCAACAGGCGATGGCTGGAGGACGGGAATGTGAGACACGCGGAGCCGCGTCAGATCCAGCGTGTTGCCGACAGCAGCTGTGCTCCGTCCAGACATCCATCGCTGCTGTACCGAGGAACAGGCGAGGATCACACACACAACGCTGCTGTCACCACTAAATGTAGCAGAGCTGTTCCCAGGGAGAATGACTCTGACAACTCTGATGAAGATGAGATAAACATTACGAGTGATGATGACAGGGACGTGTATGACAGCAAACCAGGCTCAGCAACTCAGTTCAGACCTGCCAGAGACCTTTCAGCAAGAAAGAGTGCCCAGACGCACAGCACTATGGATGGTAGGCCAGAGGAGTGTGTGTGCTATATCTGTGGCAGTGGGCTGAGACACGACGGGCGGTTTAAAGTCAGTGTTCAGAAACAAGAGAGGGCCCAGGGCGAGCCCTTCTTTCCCTTCCTGTGGCTTCACTCCCCTCCCCGCGGTGCGGTGCCTATCAGTCTGGCAGGTACAACCCTGGTTTGTGGCAGTTGCCACACCTCCCTCATGCAGCAGTGGCAGAGTTTCCAGCTTGCTGATGTACCTGTCCTCCAGCGCCTCTATGTTGTCCCCCTCAACCAGACCACCAGTGCTGTCCGTCCTCCCCAGCTTACTCCCCAGGAGGGAAAACCCCCAGCGCAGATGGAGTGCTTACCTGAACCCAAGACTGCCCATGAGGCCTGTTTCCTCTGCGGTCAGGAGTGTGGAGGAGATATGAGAGTAGCTTATGCACAGGCTGGTGTTGGCAAATCCCGTGGTGTGATGTATTTTCCCTTCATCAATATGTTGCCTTGCCCACCTAACGCCCAGGGGGTGAGTAATGGCCGCATACACTGCTGCCCACAGTGCCATTTAATCCTGGAGGACATCTGGAGTGCATATCGACTGAGTCTCAGTGAAGAGCTCATCACCTCTGTCAGCTCCTTCCTGGTCAGGTACCATGCTGCCATGGCCATTGAAGGGTCTGGACCATCCCATTCCCAGACCGCTGTGACCTCTCGCCCCGGCAGCTCCATGGTGGTGTGTTACCTGTGTGGAGCTGAGCTGTGTGCAGGTGGAGAGTACCAGCTGCATGTAAACCCCCCCGGACGTTGTGGGGAGAGGGAGCCTTTCTTCCCTTTTCTCACCGTCCATCCTCCTGCTCCTCGTGCCAAACCGGTTGATGCTACTGGCCTGGTGTCAGCTTGTAACCTCTGCTATCATGACCTGCATGCCCAGTGGGCACTGCATGAGAGCAGGAGCCTGGGTCCCTCCACCCCTTCTACCTCTAGTTTACCCGGTGCCAACCCGCAGCCTCCCAGCTCCCCCTGGGCCCGCCAGTACAGCTGTGAGGCTTTTGTGTGTTTCTTCTGCAGGCAGGAGCAGCGCAGGCAAGGTAGGCTGTGTGCTGTCACAGTGGCCAGGTTACCTGTGTTCCTGTATGCCCCTCGCAGCACACGCACACTCCTGGTGGACGATGGGAGGAAGCTGGTGATTGGCTCATGTGTGGAATGTAAAGCCATGGTGCAGGTGGGACAGAGAATGCAGCAGGACAGGGATAGGCTGCGACATGGAGCCTCGGATGGGGAGACTAAAGAACCAGAATCAGCCTCGCCACAGTCCAGACATAAGGTAAGACGAAAGCAAACTGCCTGACATGACACGGCCATATTCTTATTTTTCTTTGGTGCTTTTGATTTTGACTGAGCGACTTCTTGAGTCTTGTGAAGATGACAGTCAGCTGTCATTCTAGTACTACAGGTCCTCAGGGCTGTGCAGACTGTGCTGCCCTAATATGACCTCTGAGTCACGTGGCAAGGGAAGAGTTTTTACATATTCAGTGGGTGGAAGCATACACAGCTTGGATGAACAATGATGAGACAAACATTTTCATCAAAACACACTTCTATAAACACCAGAGGAAAACTATGGGGATCTGAAGGCCAAGGCCAGCCCTGTGTTTGCTATGTGCATGTGTGTATGTGAGTGTGTTTATTTGAGCAAGCATGACTGAGTGTGTCTCAGCCAGTGCCGAACAGTTTGTTTTGCTTTGAGCATGTTGAGGATCTTAAGGAGTATTTCCAAGGAAGTTAGTATTTCTACCGTCTAAATTGTAACACAGATGCAAAACAAAATACCAACCTGGTGTATAGACCAAACTTCCTCTAAAAGCTTCAGCTGCATCAACACCAGGGCTCCAAAAACATCCCACAGGAATTTGGTTTAAAAGTGTTCAATTTAAATCTCTTTACACTGAACAATGATTTCAGTATTATAGTGCAGATTACACTGGCAAAGTCATCGTCTGAAATATTCAGGAAAACCTCACCACTTATGGACATATTGTCACATCTGTCAAAATCAGTTTTATGTACATATAGGGCAAAATCACACACGTCTATTAGTGAGGCAATGAAAAGATCCACTCTGTTTCTTAGCTTCTCTAATACTGTTGTGCTTCTCAAAGCCATGAGCGTATGTTTGACTAAACTGTGAAAACAGAAAAGCACAAATAACTGAAAGGAATGTGTAAAAATCCAATTTCATTAGGACTGGTCAAAAGTTTCTCACATCTAATATAAAATTAGGTAACATCTACACAAGTGTGGAGGATAGGGTGCTGTTGCTAAGGAAGTGCTGTGACCATCATGTTTAAATGGTCCAGGTAGCATCACATACGTTTTTACTTGGTTGAACATTCAGTAACTGATTGTTGTAGATTTAGTTATTTAGTTAAAAAGAGTAATTGAAACAGTGATATATGCATTTGCATACATGATTAATGCGATCAAAATATGTTTTCATTGGTAGTTGATCCCTGTTGATGTCATGAGTCACTGATCTCCCTGAAAGCAAAGGCAAAGGGGACAATCTGACTCCCCCCCTCCATCCCAGCACTCATCATGCAAAGACACTGTGGCTCCAATTCATCCCATATTTGGCTAATTTGTGAGTGATGTGTGTTTGGCTCTCCAGTCTTTGCACACTACACCAACAACTGTGTCATGTGTTTTTATTACTGTAACGATATCTATCCATATTCATAACAAAACACTAATGTTGTGATAAGTGATTTCGATGAGTGAAGATGCTTGCATAGGTGGTCCACATGGGCTGGCTCAGGGAACAGGGAACATATGCACGCTTCCTTTGAGGAGAGTTCATCCTCTCAGTGTTCACTTTCTTGCCTGTTTCTTGCTTTCTTCTATCCCCTAGAGAGCTCCTCCTCCCCCAAATCCTCTCTGAACAACAGACATAAAATGTATCTCCTGCGGTGAAGTTGATAGCAGAACTCTGCTTTTCCACATGATCAATAGCAGAGGGTGCAAGTTTGTAGTGGGGAGGCTGTGTGGAAGAAGAGCGCGGGGCAAATAAGGATGCCGATGTGTTAATGATGGGCTGAGGAGCTTTGAGACAGCCTGCTGGCTTTGTGAGCAGTTCTGAACAGCGCTCTCATGCAAACAGACACTGACTGTCCGGGCATGCAGGACACGTGAAGAACATCTGTGGATGCCATTCACACTTGGCAATCTCAATATGTTGCACACTCACACCAGCTGTCTGAAGCTGTCCACCCAATTCTCTGTCCCATACAGAAGTGTTTGGAACAACGCTGTTGTTGTGACTGTTATGATCGCCAAATTTAAGTCTTTATTATTTGTCTGAGCGAGTCTCCGATGAGCTCATCGCTGTCATATGTGAGGGGCTACTCCTGATATAGAGTATAATTATGGGACCAGCTTTATAGGGTGGGAGAGAGAGAGGGACGGGGGTGTCGGTGCAGACAGGGTTTCGGGTGATCGTTTTGGACTGGGAGTGTTGCAGGTGGTGTGGACAGTTTTGGCTTAAGCGAGGCAGTGACCTCACGGCTGAGAAAGTGCCAGTGTGTGTTTCTGTGGGGAAGGGGAGTTGTGAAAGAGTTGTGGAGGAACAGGTGC
Organism: Selene dorsalis; assembly: GCA_900303245.1. NCBI lineage: Eukaryota > Metazoa > Chordata > Actinopteri > Carangiformes > Carangidae > Selene > Selene dorsalis. Next base: position 11,405 of record OMNW01010756.1, read on the forward strand.
TTTGTCCTCTAGTGTCATGCTATACACTTGAGAAGATCTGTCATCACTGGGGTTTGGGCTGTCAGGAGGGGGTGCCCATCTGGTTCCCCTTAGTGCACGGTGTGTCTGGTGGAGGAGGCTGTACAAAGATGTACACATTCTCACATACACTATTCTATTCTATTCTTTTCTATTCTAGATTTCCATGTTGCACAGCAGGATACAATTCATGGTCCATGTCTAGAATCCAGTGACATAATTAAGGCCAAGACACATATTAAATGTGGAATTGCAGCTAGGATGAGTGCTCTATTTGTACTCATTATGTTGCTTGCTGTTGTGTAAATGTGATTGTACATGAATGTTCATCCTGGGAAGAGTGAAAACCATGGATGATGCTGTGCTGTCTGTTTTCCTTGCATGGTGAGGTGGGAATTAGCACACGAAATCAGATCTGCCACAGGACACTCTAGTAGCTGTTAAATGTAACACACACACACACACACACACACACGGACACACGCACACAAACATGTGATGGGTGTTAATCATGTTCTCTGTTCTGCTGCCGTGTGTTTAATTAGTATGTTGGACATGACCTTTGACAGGTGTTTAAGTATAGACCAGCAGTCAGCGTCTGGGGAGGAGCACGCGGTCAGCAGATCCTTCACTCGCACACTTGGTAAAACAGATGTCTACTGATCTGTTTTGATTCATTTTATTCACTTGTTGTTTTTCATACAGTTTTAGTCATGTCGCTGTTTGACGAGGTGGCAGCAGGATAACATACTGAGAGGGGCTGTATGCACTTGAAGACATGGAAGTAGTTTTCCTCCACTCCAGCTGCATCGTGTATCAAGACACCACAGGGTGACTTCCAAAGTTCTCATCTTTTCAGGACATATTCTGTCTTTCCTTCCAGTATCCCTCTGGCTGGAGACCCATATGAGCTTCAGCTGAAGCCTAGAGTACAATGACGGAGGAGTCTCATTGGAATCATGTAAGGGAGGGATTTCTTATTCCTTTCATGGCCACAGTATGGACAGGATGAATGATAACAGCGACTAATAACTCTTCTCTGTGAAAGTATGGACATATACATCTTCAGATGAAAAAATGTGAACCAACGCTTGTAGGGAAGACTGTGCAGTTAGTGAATGCGCTGCGGAGTACTCTGCATTTGAAGATAAGATACACATTTGTGTATAGGTAGAGTAAGGCACGGCTGTGTGGAGGAATGAATTAATTTCAATTTACCTGTGTCCTCTGTGGTTCTGCTCCAGATTAGTAAAGATCAAGCAAAATTACTTCTGGGAAAACAAGGTTGCACCTTTTTCAAACCTCTTCCGAAACGAATTTCAATATTAATAGCAACTGTCTGTGATTTTCTTCAGATACATTTTTGGAAGCAATATCTGAGCTGAACATCATCAGCTCATCTTCACTGCCAAAGTAACAAGAAGACAGAACTTTTCTGTGCACAGGATGGAAGAGCAACATCGACATCACACATGCCACTTTTAAAACATTCATTTAAAAAAGTGACAAATTTGTATACAGCAGGAAAAAAACACGTTGAGTAGATGATGAATACTCAGACGTTTAATCCCCAAGGAAACACTAATATCACAGTTATGTGTTTCTTACACTGATTAGATGCAAACACTGCATAACAGTGTGATTGTAAGGTTTGTGGTTGAAGTTTAAAGTTAATCCCACAGTCTCCCAGTGTTTCTTCTGCTTGTATAAGGACTAAACCAGCAAATAAATCAATCATTAGTCAAGCTTTACAAAGGTAAATACTACATAATTGTGTGTAGATAAAGAGCACACAAACAAAGTAAGCTTCACTTAATCATACACACTCATGTGTATACAGATGTGTGCATACGGTGTATGTGTGTGTCTGTGTCCACGCACATAGATGTTTATCTTTGTATGGTGGTCTGCTGAGTGACTGTTTTGAGTGGGTGATTATTGTTGACCTGTTAGAAGAGCAGAGACGGGTGCTGTGTGTGTGTGTGTGTGTGTGATCGCTGTAGCGTTACTGTAATTGTGCATGCGTGCTTATTGTGTGGTCGTGTGTGTTTGGTGTAAAAGATAGAAAGACTGTGTTTTCAGTGCACGGCCCATATCCTGTAAAGGAGGTATTTGCTGTTACAGGAAAAACATGCCGGCATCCTGACAGTGTCTCCAAAGAAGATTTATAACGTAGTGAAAGAGGGAGTGAGGGCAAAATTACACATCAAATGTGGATGGGAAGCTGAAAGGGAGATGACGAAATTATCCTTAGTGAATTATTGGAAGAAGAAAAAGGAGAGAAAAGATGGGCAGTAGGCTGAGAGAAGGTGAGGGGGTTAATGGGATTTAAATTGCAGCCAGAGGAAAACAGAAAAAAAGTCCCATTCTCATCAATTCATCATAGAGGGAAATATTACAGGAGAGAGCATTATTACCCAGAAAGGGGATTCTATTAAAAGTGTGTTAATTTGAGACATGTGAGGTGGTGTGGTCATAACATATGGTGGGAGCTGTCCTCGTGCGTGCCTGTTCGTATGTGTGTGTTCAGTCAAAATTGCGTGTATCCTGTAAAGTTCCTGCAGCTGTGCTTCTCTCTTCTCCCAGCAGTTGTGCCTGACAGACAGCCTCGCGTTTCACAGGGAATCCTGTGGTATCTGAGGGGCTTAATTTCAAAGCTGCTGGAGGTGGGTTTTGATTTAACACTCAAAGCTTTAATCGCCCTATTCACGCCAGCATCCCTCGGTGCTCACTTTTGCCCATCTCTGAATGGAGTGATCAGATCCTGTGTGGAGTAAATGTGATGGAAATGTTCCAATGTTTCATGCTTTGTTTTGTCCTTTCATATCTCAGCCCTGCAAAGACTTCATATACAAGCCTTGCCCTGAACTAGTTTGAGGGACAGCACAACACCCCAGGGCTGTCCTTTGATTCTCTGCTTTACCTCGAACCTGCTGCATGTTGTGTGTCTGGTGTTTGACACCACAGGTCCTGGCCCTCGTACTCATTGTATTGTTGGAGATGGTGTTTGAGCTGGTTTAAAAAGGAGAATCCTTTGATGTAGTGACTTCATTTCAGTGCTGGCATACAGTACATACATAGAGTTCACTCAATGCCCATGCATGTTCACTATGCATATTTTTAATGGGTGTAGTAGGAGAGCTTGATATGGGACTCCACGATGGCTTCCATTCATTCCAATGAAAGTTGCTCACGCAGCACGTAACCAAAAAGTTCTGTCTCTCTCTGCTACTGCTACTTTTCTGCACATCATTTTCTGTTTTTGTGAACCTGCCAGTTCTGCAGATTTCACACGTCATGTCATAAAAACAGCCTAACCTTGAAATAGTTTTTAAAATCAATAATTATCCTGATAAATTGGCAGCAATGGTGGTTTCACATTGAGGTCTTTGGTAAAGTATGAGAATTGGACCTTAATTCAAGATGGTGCAGATTCATTAGAGTGAAAAACATTCACTGAGTGTATTAGTCTGTTGGTTAAGTCTTCAAATAGGGATGATTCTACACGAAATGAGATCTGTGTGACTGGCAGGGAGGCTCTGTGGCTGCTCCTTTTCAAGTTCTGTTAGTACATGACATGTGGACATGGGTCAAGATTTAATTAAATGGTGCGATGTGTGATGATGTGATTTAAACCGCTATTACATAAATTGTCTTAAGCAACAAGATGAAAATGTTGTAAGCCCCCCAAGGACTTGGTTTGGTCCAATTGCCTGAACCCTGTGGTTCAGTGCTGCTACTAAAGAACCCACTACCAGCCACAGAAGAAAGGGAAAAGTCTGAACTGTTTTGACACTTATGTACTCTATATGTACATTTTTGAAAGTGCAATCTTTTGTTCTTAACAACAGAAATCAATTAATGTACTTGGGTAGCTTTGCTAACTAGCTTCAGAAATATACAGTTCCAGTAAACAAAATTTTAAATACAGTTGTTCTCTTTATGATTATTAGGAGATTGACATGAGGCCTTACTTGGGTACCTATTTATCTTATCATATGATTTTGTCATTAAGTCATGCCGATTCCATGCTCTCAGAGGAAATGCCAACAGTGACTGTCAGAGAGTGGTGGTCTGGCAGAGACTGAGAACAATGTCAGGTCAGAGTTTGTTATGTAGGTTACAATGCAGTGGGGAACCTGCTATGAGTTTACACACATATTAAAGGTTAGAGGTTCCTATGCTGCTAATTTGTCATCCCTGCATGTATTTGGTTAAGCATTATCCCAAAAGGCACAGGTTCTCTCCTGGTAATTGACCAAGGGGTTGGCAGGCCCTCTGGATCAACAAACACCAAACAGGATCATAACTGCCACTTTAATTTCAAAATTCCCTGGCAGGCGATTGACAAGAGGAAGCAGTGGAGTGCCAGAGATGGAAGGAGAGCGTGATTGAAACAAGCAGTGTCAGAAGTTTCCTCACATCCTGTGTTGGTACAGAGAGGACTGTCAGCGAGAGCAAAGCGTGAATGATGATGTGGTAGCTCACTATTATGTGAGTGTATACGAGCATTGCACTGCTGCTTTTAGGTTGTTTTGTGTTTTTGTGGTTTAGTATGTACCTTTGAAAGTCACTGATGTCACCAGGGGAGGCAGGGACGCTGGAAAAGAAGCCTGGCTTTTGGAGGCTCGTGTGAGCGCAGACTTCCCAGCTAGTTTGTTGCTGAGCGATGGAGACGTACTGACCTTTTAACCCTGCAGAGCCAAAGAGGGAGTGAGAGGGGGTATTGATATGGTCTCAGCACTCAGGGGTCAGCAAAGGTGATATGTCATATTAAATGGAACAGCCCTGTATAGGATTTTGACACACCTGTTAAGCTCTGTGACCTTCAGTATTATATGTACATGTAACCCACATCCATTACAAGTTTTTGCATGTCCTGTGTCTATACATACTAAATTGTCGGGGGGGAGGGTTGATATTGACATAGATAGCCTTCATAATGAATACCCTTAACTGTGCCCAGTAGACTTTCCTCCACAAAATCATACTGTCCAAATCTAGTTGACTGGATGGTGTGAAAAATGTAACAGAGTGGGCAATGTTGCTGTAACCAGCTCAAACTCTGGACCATTCTGTGAACTGCTTCAAAATGTTTTCGTGGGTGCCAATCTGGCATCAGAATATGTGTATGCAATTAGCCAGTAAACTGTGTGTGAACTATTAAGCTGTGCTTCTGTGAGAACTGAGTCATTTGAATCAGGGTGCAGTGTCGGTGTGTGATTGTGTGTGTCTGTGTGATGTGTCCTATCCTCAGAGTCAGGATTTGTCTACTGGAGATAGGCACTTAACTATTTCTTCTTCTTCTTCTTCATTGTTTGACTGCGCCATGACATTTTAGCCTATGTCTTC
>OMNW01010759.1:6088-23205 GCA_900303245.1 Selene dorsalis
TAAATTGTTGTGTTATTATTATTATTTTGTTTTTGGCCGGGAATGGTTAGGGTATCCTGCCTTCCCAGCTTAATATTTAATGATGGAATTTATTATCTTCCATATACTTTATACTTTAATATGGTCATTTTGTTGTCTTCCACTAGTTTGTTGCAGTAGTCCTTTTTTGCTGTTTCTAATAATTCTTTATAATTTTATGTATTATATGTATTATATAGATTCTTTTGAAATGAATTATTTGTCAGAATTTCTCTTAGCTAGCCAAATATTCTCATTATATTTTGATCGTATCAGTTTTTGTTTGTTTTTCTAATGTCTTTTTTTCTTTTTTGTCTGTTTGCAATGGACAAAAAATGCATTGAAATTCTGGTCTACAGTTTAACCACCAACCTAACTGACTGTGAAAGGTAAATTAATCCTTGCACAAACAACACAGCTTCTTCCCGGAGGTTTTAACTTACAATAAATGAATTATTAAATAACTTCTAAACAGAAACTATATTGAATGACTTTTAAAGGGAACCCATATTTTTGGCAGCAGTGGTCAGAGTAAGTAGTAGAGTAAGGGACCGTGTCCACCAAAGCGCGTTTTTCGCGTTTTACCTGTAGAGCACTCTCTCTCTCTCTCTCTCGTCAGAATGCTGCTGTTGCTAGGTTACAAAACGAGTCCTCTGACACCTCTGTGTTCCAGCAGCTTTCAACATGGACCCTAAGGTAGGCCCACCTTCTTAACGAGTGTGGGTGCATGATGTAAACCAAGCCATGTCTCTGGTTGTGTTGTTGTTGGTAACGTATGTCCTGCCCCTTTTTTTTTGATTGGTCAAAGTGGGAAAAATGACATTGATGAGTGCTGAGCTGTTGAACAGATTTCAAGTCGAAGTGCTTTGAGTACGACGACAAGTCACAAGGTCACCGCCAAGAGCGTTCTTTCCGCTGAGGGCCCTGAGCGCTTTGAATGGCAAACTTATAGGATCTGTATAGAAAGTACATGCCGTGAGTGCCAAAAAATGCATGTGGTGGACATGACCCCTAAGCTTGCCACATTTGTAATCTCTTCATTCCATGATATGGTCACAGACATTTCTTATGCAAGCCATAGGGCTAATGGAGCTTTGGATTGCTTTTGCAAATGTATTCATATATTGACTTTATTCTCCACCTCTCTACAATATATAATATACACAATCCCTGTGACAAACATGCTAATAAAAAGATATATTAAGAAACATATAAGAGTGCTAAAGGGCAGATAGGTTAAATAGCTCAAAAAATGCTTGAGAACAAATTTTATAAAATGACATTAAGAGTGGATCCCAGGGACAATCATTCTGTGTTGAGTGGCTGTATTGTAGAGTATAAAATACTCCTTATATTTCTTATTATTGGATGTTGAATTCCTGAAGGGGCCAAGGGGAAGTTTGAGTGCAGTGGCCATGGGTTGAGTACCATGAGTTTGGAAAAACACAGTATCTAGCAGTATCTGAAACAACATGACATGTCATTTATACTGATCAGAGCATAATTATTTAAAGCCCCACTGTGTAACTTTTCATGTTTTCTATTGACAAAAATGATTATTTCTTTCAAAAGTATGTGTTTCATTAATTAGTAATTACCACCATCAACAAACTGAAGTATTCTGGTAAGCTTTGAATTTGCCATTCATATATACATAGAGCAGGCGAGCTCAGTGCAGGCTGCCATGTTGTGCCGCCATCTTTCAGGTTCAGTGGCAGTGTGACCGTAAACACTGACTCACAGAGAGAGAGACGCTGGAGAGGTAGGCTCTGGGAGAAATGATTGAGGTAGCATCTATTTGAAAAGCATCACAGTGGTGTACTGTGAGAAAGGACGAGGGGTCCGCCCTTATGCTGCAAATTGGATGTCATTTTAGTGGACGAGAGAAGGCCGGTAAAACGTGGGTGAGTTAAAAAATACGACATCGCCATAACAACATATTGTAACAGGTTTTGCTGCGTGCCGTTCCGATGGACAACTTATCTGTTTATCCTGTTCTGTGCAGCGGCTGTTGTCCTACTGCCCAATTCCACATGAATGCTGCATAAAAAATACTATTCAGTTTGAACCTTTCCGCTAGATGGGAGAATTTTTTTTACACAGTATGTCTTTAAGGGCCCTTCCTTGGAGACTATCAAGTCCAGGGACTTTTTTAGGTCTGATTTTGCGGACATGTAACGAAATTGCAGACTAATGGAGCCTGATCTTGGGTCTCTCACATAATACCTTCTGTAATAAATGTTTGCCATAGTCACACTTTTCTTTTTTTTTTCTTTTTTTACCTTTCATTGAACTGAGCCCAACCCATGCTTGCTTTGCATTGTCTACCTTATTCTGAAAATGTGTTTTCACTGTAAATACTCTGTGTCTAAACTCCTTTTCTTTCTCCTTTACAAGGTCCATTTCTTTCTTTAATAGGATCCCACAGATTTCTACTATATTTCCTGTATGGCAAAATCTCTGGGCAGCAATTTAATCGAAAGCAACTGGACTTGTATTTGTCTATGAAGACATTTCGACTCTTATCCAAGCGGCTTCATCAGTTCGTAACGCATCGGTCTGAGTAGTCCTCACTAGTCTGACTAGTACGATACGATGACCTGGATGAATGAGAACCTTCACAGACATATATGGCGAAATGTTGGCACAAGGGTTAAGTCTAATATTTCTGCAGACTGATGCGGCCACTGCCTAGCCCAGTCAGCCAAGAAGATCAGTAGAGTTTGCGCAAATTTAGGATTTAAATCTCGGTTTTACTGTGGACAAATATTTCTTGAACCAGGGAGAAAAAAAAGTGTGAACTCAGCTTTGAAAATGCCACCTACAGCCGCATATAGGGGTGTGTGTTATTGTTGTGTATCAGTAACACATAATCTATTATCACTTGCATATATGTAATTCTTCTATCACCTCATGCCTTCCATTTCCGAGAACCTTTTTTTCCTGAATCTAAAGCATCAGTCATAATGCACCTTCATTTACATGGTAAACCTGTAGGTAAGTTCATTTATACGTGCAGCAGTATCAGCTGGAAAACAAACCATAGGCATTGGTACCATTTTTGTCACCGCAGAACAACGACTGACATACATGTGTACGTGTAAGAAATGTGGCATACATCTGCACACAAACACGTACACACACATTAAAATTCTGAGGCTGAGGAACATGTTTAATTACAGCCTAGAAAGCAAGTGACTCGGCTGAGAAAACAAAAAAAAAAACACTTGATAACAGTGACATTTACAATCTGCCTCATTTATCACAAGCTGCCAAAGCAGAGTCAGAGAGGGTCATTACATTGTAAACATAGATTAACTCAACTTTAACAAAACACACACAACATTGTCTGATAAATGATTATTTTTTTCTAAGAAAATTGCAGATGTCAGCATACGTTTCCCTGGACTGTGTCAATTACTGTATTCCTAAATTTAATTAATCTATTAATTCATTTGAATTTCTATTGTTTGTTGCCTGCGTTTTGTGTGTGTGCATGTGAATAACAGTTAGTGTCATGCTGAAAGTGCTAGCTATTTAACTAGCACGTTCTCTTCTTATTAGTCGTCTCATTTGTTACCCAATGCTCATGTGCGTATGTGAGTGTGTGTGTTTGTGTATGCATACACCTGTGCCAACATCAGTGCTAATAGCTAGCACTTTCACTTTCATAGCGCAGTCATGATTTGACACACCAAGCTGAGATGTACTCTAAGTTGTGTGGATAATGTTATACAGTGACTCCCATGCGCTCATCAGGTTCTCATAGATCTGTACTAAGTGCCAGTCATTCTATTTAGTCCCAAAACAACTATTAATTGGTCTCACTCAATTTATACAAACATCCATACGGGGGGTAAAAAAAAGAGCCAATGTGAGTCTGTAAACTGGGCCCTTCGACACATACAGTGTGTGTCTGTGAGTGCCAAATGCTCAACCAGATGTTACTTTCAATTAAGTTCCCCTTTACAGATCTCCTTGCATGTGTAGGGGCCAGACATACAAACCCTTCATGAGCAGTTTCCTGTATAAATGAGCGAAATATGGGGATGGGGTGAGTGGGAGTGCATCAAGAACCAGAGCACCGGAGTCAAAGTCGGCCCCAGGATATTCTTCAGCGACTCCACTGCTCTATTGCTCTAGCTACGGGATGCTTTAGAGTGTCAGCAGCTGGCAGAGGTGCAGAACACCAGGCAGAAGACAAAGATAAAGAGGGATCGGAGGAAGAGGGGAGAGGATTGTGTTTAATCTCACTGCCATTTATTTTTAATAGCATGCAGCTGCTTTGTTCTCTCTTTGATCATCGGCGGTCCAGGTTGACTATAACCCAATGGAATCCACGGGCACACAGGCACGTCTGCAGCCAAAGAAGCATATAAACACAAATTCTGCATCATCTTTTATTTGATTTTTGCACTTGTTCGCTCCCAATTTTCAATGACCGATTCTTGACGTATTATGATCACTTTCAACTGGGCTGTTGGCCTGGGGACAGGCTGCAAACAGACATTTACAGTATTGCAACTGTGACACATGACTGCTGCAGGCAATAAGCATCACCATGAGGGTGCGTTGGGTAGACACCACCCCCCTAATTCAATCCACCACTGTGCAAGAGCCGCAACCAAGCAGAAGAAGTCCCTAGTGAAACAACAGGGACAAGAACCCTCACTGGCTTCTTAACAGTGAACACAGTCAGCTGCAACTCTTGCTGTGATGGCCAGAGGCACCACTACCAGGAATCAGACACTGATGACTCTACTGGTCTTGGGAAGTAGTTTTTCGATACTGTCCATCTTGACTGTATTAAACAAGTGCAAAGATAGTGGAATGCTCTTATGATATAACCAAGCCTAGGTTGTATTGTAATCACCTTGCTGTCTCTAAGTGGTGATTAGATGTGGTCAGGGCCTTGATAAATCACATTTATATCCTTGTCATGCATCCTCTCATTCTGCCAGAGAGGATTTTCCAAACACTGCACAAAAGAAGCTGCTCTCCCTTGAGGGTTGGGGTTAGTCCCTGAATCTCGCTGAAGAGGACACATTACGAGAGCCTGCTGCTGCTACTGTTCTCGCACATACTTGGAAAGTCTTCTATCCCAAAAGAACGAAGATAACAGAGGAGGCAGAGGATGCACTTCCAGCATGAAGCCTCCTCCAAGCCAACCCATAGTGCATTTTCCTTGTCACTTGGTCTCGAATACAGGCAATGAAGGGAATCATGCAGAGTTTGGCAGAGTTTTTGGACAAAGCAACAAAGCGGTTGTTGCCCTACTCTTCTTGTTTGTCACAAGTTGATGGAGTGAGGAGAGTGCAGAATGAGTTAAACCTCACCATTATGTATATAACACCTCTTAGAGGTTTGAATTGACTTCCTCTGATTATATCAGAACACATATGCACATCTCAGTACACCTATGAAAATGAGAGGTCAAGCCTATAGAGCTGAGAGAACAGGCAAAGCCTGTGTGAAATTGAACACAAAGACACACAGTGTGCTAACTGTCAAAACCATAGAGTGTGCCTCAACATAACAAATGTGTGATATGACCACTAAAGCAACAATACAGGAACAGCAAGGGTGTGAGAGATGGGAGGGGAAGAATTAGAAAGAGAAAGCAGAAGCATGAAAGGTGTGACAAAAGAGCAAAAGAGTACATAAAAGAAAGTGAGAAAAAAGTGAGAGGTGGAAAAAGAGCGACACAGAGACAGAATGAAAAGGGGCAGTAGATGATGCTGAGTGTTGTCCAGACAGTGAGGCAGGTAGGTGGGTGCTAGGTTCTCTGTGTGATGTCCACCCCGAGGGGTAAAGCAGCAGAGGAGAATGTGGAGGGGCTCATTTAGATTGCTCTGAAAAGGAAAAGGCCAAAGCTTCCAGAGAATGCAGTGGCCGCAATAATGCCCACTGTTAGAGGTGGACCCGTGGGGACGACACACCCCTAGGATCTGCTGAATAGAATCTACCGAGAAGGGCTGTAAGACAGAGAGAGAAGGAGCAGGAGATGAATAGTGCGGGTTCAAAACGCAAAGACTGGCTGAAGGATGAAAGACAATAGACAAAGGTATAGTGCTGTAGGATAGAAGGGGAAAGTGTGATTCTGCTAACGAATCAGAGTTTACACCTTTGACACGTTTTTATTGCTTGCATGGATTATCTGTTTAGCAATTTATCTCAAATTAACCCAGTGAAAAGAAGTATGCTCATCCATTTTTTTGTGTAAAATAAAGCACATGAACATGTGTATAATATTTTTGGATCTTTGTCAATGGGGCTCCTACCTTATTGTTATCACTGATGTATTCTAATACATTGCTTTGTGGTGTTAAATAGTGAACACTTTTAATGAGCTTTCCAGGCTGCTGAATGTTATGGTGAGGAAAGAACGTGTTATTTGGCTGTGCTTATCCAAGCAGACGAGATAATAAGTGTGTAATGGGGAAACAGTAGAGCTGAGATCCAACGGAAGCAGGGGGTCTGTTACAGAACACAACCGTACTCACTTTGTCAAAATCTGCAAGGAGCCATTTGTTATAGCCAGTGTTCAAACACTGAAGAAAAAAAAGAGCTCAAATGAAAAAGGATTTGCTTGAAACTCGCACATGTTCAGATTGCATCTTCAGCCTGGTATAGTCAGGTTCTTTGAAACAGGGATTTTCAACATTAGACAACATTATACTGTACGATACAACTGTGCTTTCTTTTGTCTCTCAGTGGTGGCCAGATAATGAGACTGAATTGCCATTAAGTTTCATCTCATTCATTCATCTTGATGCAGGATGTGCAGCTGCTTTGCTTGTCACTGTTTTCTGTTCTTATCTTTAATCAATGTGTGCAAATAGCTCACTTGAAAAGATGATATCCCCATTCTTAATCCCACCTACTTCACTCTGACTGGTCGATTGTTTCTCTAACTTCTAAATATCTGTTACACCGCCAATTTTTGACCTCTGGATGACTTTAAAGTGTATATGGTAAAATTTGAATCTCTTTCATGCAGATCTACAGCCAGCATATCAATATTGTATGTAATAGAGGAAAAAAATGACTGTATATATTTTTTCTGAATTTGGATGCAAATGTTAATGTAAGTACAAATATGATGGATGTAGGATGAATACATTATCAGCAGACAGAGTTGGAGCAGACCTAACCAGAGGTCAGTAACATCAGCTCATTTTAAAGCAGCAAAACGTTGCCTGGTGGGCAGGGAGGTAAGTCCACAGAAAGCATTTCTTGCCAGGGAGGAACAGAGCCACTAAACATAAATATACAACACCCCGAAAGGACTCCCAGCACAATCTAGATACGGTTCTGAAGGGAGATGATGTTCCTTTTTAAGTTGGATTTATGCCTCAGGAAACAGTGAAGCTCCAGTGGTGCTTTTCATGCGTAATGATGTGCACTAAGTAAGTTATTTTAGAAAGCAATGATATCTGTGGACTCTTTGTAGTAAGCTACAATATAATTTCTGTTTTCATGCAGAGATACAGTGAGAGAGAGGCTGTACTTTTTTAAGCTGTTTACATAATAACAACAATTGTTATACACCTGCCTGTATATGTGAAAACACGACTGGAACAATTGAAGAAAATTCTTCATATCCTCTGAGTTTTCTTGCATAATGCCACATCTCATGATCCTTTATTTCCACTAAGAACACATCCTGAGAACATCAGCTATCCACCTAATAATTTGCACTGAATAACTAACTAACTTTTTCAGAATTACAAATTCAGCCTTGAAGAAAAAACTGACTTGTGAATATGTGCATTATGCATGTGCAGGATAAAGGAAGTGTAAAAGACAAAAACAGTGAAATTCTCTAAGCTTTCTTCAAGGTGCGTCTGTAAAAAATGATAAATGTGTGTTTCGGTGCCTCGGTCCCACCTGTGCATTAGTCACACCTTTTTGTCTCACACATGAATATATCGTCTAAGTCAATATGCATTAGCACACCACAGACCTGCAAATTGTCTGTGCCACACGTAGCCATTTAAGCAAACATTACAGTCTGAGAATAGTTCTGGATGACCTCAAAACTTCTCAGAAAGAAACAGAGAAGCCATGATGGCTCCCCTTTACCAAAAAGAATAACATCATTATAATTTAATCAAAGATGATCACATTTTCTAGTGTGGCCCCATCAGCGCATGAATTACTAATACTGCAGGTCAGTTCAGATATCAAACCTCTCCTTCAAAACATTGTTGATTATTCAGTAAAACAACAAGGACATTATCTGGACTCATTCCCCCTCATGCTCTGCTTTAGTGGTTCCTGGTGAAGAAAGTAAAGTTTCTGTCTACTTGTACCATCTTGCCTGTCAACTACAAGCTGTTCAAAAAGAAGACAACATTGTCTCAATCCCTCACTCACATGTACGAGTTATAAATAAAAATATCTTGTTGAGAGATGAAGAGAACTATTTGTCTGCTGCTTCTCTCGCTCTGTCATCCGCACCCGAACTCCTTTGCTTTTCTTTCTCCCTCCTTCCAGCACTACTCCTCCTCCTGTGGTGTCACAGTCCATATGGTGCTGCAACACTGTTGGTCTCCTGTGGCCACACTTCCCACGATGCATCTGTGGCTCTGGGCTTTCGAAGGGAGTTGATAGGCTGAGAGGACTGTGGTATCGACCAGCTACTGCTCGGTGTGAGGTCAGCCCAGTGCAGCAGTGGAGTGTGTCCAACCAGCACACACCACTGACTTCCAGTCTTTCATCTGTCGCTCCAATCAATCCTCTATTTTCTATCATCACCTTTGCCTCCATAGTACAAAGTATGCCCCTCTATTGTATTCTTTTCTTTGATGAAACATTTTTCCTGGTTCCATTTCATGTTGTCTTCTTAAGCTACTGTCAGATTGATCCATTTCACTTATGTCTTGAACCATGGATAGTTAGACATGAACCCTTGAGAGGAGTTTTACCTTTTCAAGATATAATCAAGATGCTCCATTTGGAAAATACCGTCAATGACTTTTTAACGCGTAGCTTTTTTTTTTCCCGAGGTGGATTTTTGTGTTATTTTACTGTGTTCTGCACAGTTGTGTTGCATTGCACTGAGCTCTTGTCCTCTCCTGTCTGTGTCCATGCAGAGAAAACAGAGCTTAGCACAGATCAATCCCATTGAGTCTGACTCCTTTCACCAGCCATGGATCGATACTGCCTGTTTCATGTCCCTCCGCAATATACACATGTGCACACACACACACACACACTGTTTAAAGACATGCCTATGAGAACAGGCCCACCCCTTTAGAGATGACCTATCGGCCTATCGGCTAACTTGCTCGCTGGGGGATACAGAAGTTCATTATGACAGGCTTGCCAGTGCTAAAGGTCTGCTTTGGTCCTCTGCTGCAAAGTGCAGCATTTACACCATCTGATTACATTAACGGCTTGCCAAAAATTCCTAACAAGAAAATGCACAGTGGCTAAAAGTAGTATACAGCTGGAAACCATTTACATGTGACTGATGGATGTGTGATACTAGATGTCTAGGTGATATTAGCATCACATAAAGGGACCAGAAAGACTCTGTTTGGCTACACCAGGCTCAACCATACGTGCAGGGCACAGAGAGCTGAAATAATTGGTAACATTTTCACAGTAAATTACGACATTCTCCAGTTTCTAGTTTTGCTTCTTAGATTCAATTTGCAGCCATCAGTATCTATTACATGTAGAAAGTATAAATTACTTAATGTAACAGAACTGTATGACATTTCACAAGCTCTTACTTTTATAAAACTTTTTTATGCAGATTAACACATTATAAATAGTTTGACATTTAAGGAAATATGCTTATTTGATTCCTTACCAAGAGTTAGATAAGAAGATACCACTTTCACACACTGTATCAAACTACTACGAGCAGCCAGTTAGACTGGGAATGGCGCCTTTATGAAATGCAAGGAGAAACAGCTAGCAGCTTATAAAGAAAAAAAAATCTG
Source organism: Selene dorsalis (assembly GCA_900303245.1). Taxonomy (NCBI): domain Eukaryota; kingdom Metazoa; phylum Chordata; class Actinopteri; order Carangiformes; family Carangidae; genus Selene; species Selene dorsalis. The sequence goes on from OMNW01010759.1 coordinate 16,063, forward strand.
TTTGATTCTTCAAATACATCCTCATGTATTGTGTTAAATATGTACAAAAGTGTTAAAAAAAAAAGGTAGGTTGGTAAGCAGATTTTGAAACCTTTAAAATCCCCCCTTGTTCCCATGCTGACTATAAACTAAGCTAAGTGGCTCATACAAGCCCGTGTTGTTAATTTGTATATACCCAGCACAACCCAATGAAACATTTTTCATACAATTTTGTGCTGAGCAAACAAAGTAGTGAAGTTTTGTGAAGTTTGGACAGATCCAGGCTATGCTAGCTTTAGCTGATCACTGGCTGTAGGGAATATTAACTGCACACACACAACTCTAAGATAACTTTCAAATAACTCTCTGCAAGACAGTGAAAATGTACTTGATTTTTCAGTGTCTCCAGCTCAGCACAGTATGGATTGAGTCTGAAACTACTATCCTAAAAAATTCAAAAGGGCTCCAGAAACTCACCTTGCCTGGAGTACTCGTCGGCCTCATGGTGAACCAGGTCAGCCACACAGCCTCCATAGTGCAGCCTCTGCTCGTGGTCAAAGGCCTTGAGTGTCTCACTGGAGCTGTAAGACTTCTGGGTCGGCACACGGCACTCATCTGCATCCAGGGAGGTGTTGTACTGGGAGTCTTTGGAGCAGCGACCTCTGGTCAGGGAGCGGTGCCTACGATCCTTCAGATCCATGGTGGGGAGGATGGGGAGGATGGGGAAGCAGGGAGGAGAGATGGAGGCAGCGAAGGAGGAGGAGAAGGAGATGGTGGAGGGAGATGGAAGGGCCCCCTAGCAGGCCTCCGTAATGTCAATCTCCTCTTCAGTCACCTGGAAAACAGAGACAGAGAGAGGGGGAGAAAGTGAGAGACCAGAAAAGACAGCAAAAGGTTGGTATAAAATTAATGGATGCACTGCCGTGACTCATTCTTCCTTTGCACTCCACAGAAAATCTACAGGGAAAGTTAGGTAAGAAGGAGCGCGGAGAATGGACATTAGAGCTAGCAAATATGTAACACATCAGAGTATTGATGTGAGATAAGAAAGACTATTGTGGGGAGAAACAGAGCTGCCAGAGCTGTGGTCCACAGAGATAGTCGACCATCGACCGGCCTGATGAAAAATGGTCAGCCAGCATTTAAATCCATGACATAAACACAGAGAGTGACTCAAGCACAGTCCAGTCATCCTAAACTGATGTCAGCGTCAGAGACACATGAATACAGACGCACAAAAGAAAAACAATGATGACAAGTGGGCGCAGATAATTCCGAACTAAAGACAAAAAAAAAATGTAGGTGTAAAGCTGAGAGAAAAACCACACAGAATAATGGGAGAGAGAGACAAAATCTAGATTGGAAATAGGTAAAGGGTGAAGGGAAAGGAAAGCAACCGGATGCAACAGGAAGGACGGAAGAAGAGGAGAAATGACTTGAGGGCATTGCTAGTCTCTCCCTCATTATCAGAGTGAGAATGAATCCTGCTCCCTTGGAGGGTGTAAGGGATAATCAAACACACCCAGACACAGACACACACACACGCGCACACCAAACAAAGCACATATACAGTATGAAGGTACCTGTGCTGAGATAACAGTGTTACCTGAACTTGACACAGCATGTAATACAACTTGTAACACAACTAAACAACAAGACATCACGTCCTCCGTGCTCACGCCTGATCTGCCCAATTCTTTTGCATCACAGACAGCCCATTTTTAATCTATTCAAATCTTATACTTGTGGATGCAGATTATACATGATTATGATGCTAATATGGCATGATACTTGTGCTACGGCCTTGAGCGGTGCATTACATTAGCAGCTAAAGATCAAAGTACAACAATACAACAACCAGCAGTAATTGACAGGAACGCTTCCAGCAGCTGCCTGTATGGGATATTTATGGTAATAAATAGGTCATCCACGTTTCTGTTGCTTGAGGCCAAGGAAAGTCTGGTCCACCCACTGCATTATAGTGTAGCATTGCATTTTCATCAAAATATCTTTCAGTCTGGATCACATTTACCAATATAAGAGCTGGGGCATTTCTAAAGAACAGGCATCATCTGATTCAGAAAGTGTGATGTAACTAATTGCATGCTGGGACGAAGGAAGAATGAGACAGGAGAAAAAAAAAAGAGAGAGAAGGATACAGAATGTGAGTCAATCTATTCAACGAGGGCTCATTTTAAAATGCTTAGAAAGTAGTATTGAGTGCCCTGCTATGTCCATTGATTAACAGTAGGTATTAAGTCTCATAAAGAGCTCATTATACTCCAGCATCCATCACATAGGCTATTACGAGTTCAACCTTAATGTGTTTGTACCTTGAATGGAGGGTGAGGAAATAGAGAGGGATACTGGCTTGGGAAATATGGAGACATGGTGACTGGCATTATGCAAACAATGGCCCCTCCAGGCTTTGTGGGTGCGTTTAGCTTGGGGTGTGTATATGAGATGTGCACTAATTTTGCTTAAAAGTTCAATGTGATTTATACAACTCTCATGTCTGTAGTTTATGTCAGGTGCACAGGAGTGGCTCAGAGTCTTTAAACATTGCGTAACTGAACGTAGTGTAAAGTTTGCAAATTGAAAAGTTTTTTAAAAACTTTTTTTTGTTTTGGAGATTTGAGATTTTCAGCGCATTGTAAGTGCTGTAACTTTTTTATTTGATCAGCATCTTTTCAATTTACGTTGCTGGTTGCCTGGCAACATCCAGGTAACAAGACACTATGCAAAGTCACAATGCTCCTCTCTTAGGCTATAGAGACCCATGAGATTGTTCCAGGGGTTAAAAATACCAGAGAGAATGAAACCTTACAAGATAACCTCCCACTATGATATGTTGTGTGTGTGCTACCATATGTCTAGGTAAAGATGGTAAATTTTAAAAGCTATGTAATATAATTTCTTATTTGATTTTTTCATTGTTAGCACCATTCAACAAACACCATTTCACATAAAGCAGTATCAGATAGTGGAAGTTAGGGATTACATTAGATGTCAGCTTTGGTGGAAATCAGTGCCTGCAAGACTGTGCTTGAAAATTTCCATGGGAGCTGTAGTTTTTTTATTCTTCTTCTTCTTCTTTTTGGTTAAGAATTTGATCAAAGCTTGCGAAACAAACCGAAAAGTTAAGGTCACAAATGTTCAAATGTTTTAAATAACTATTAACTTTTAACAGCATGTTCTGTAGTTGGTGCTCATTTAGGCTACAGATGAAAGACATTTTAAATGAGCAATTCTTTTGTGACGCACAAGCTAGAACAGCTTTTGCCAAAAATAAACTAAAAAGTTACAAAACACCACTCTATGACCTCAAACCCTCTGCTTTATGCAGTGCTTGGCCGATTGCCTCCATCTCAATCATGCGTATTTCCCTGAATGTTCGGTATATACCTGGAAAGGTGGTGTCAAATTGTGCAAACCAGTGGTAACAGCTGGGGTTAAATGAATAAAAATATATAGATAACCCTTTGAGTAACAAGTGTGTGTGTAGCAGGCACAGTGGGACAGGAGCAGGTTTGCAGGTGTGTTAGATGAGTAGTAGGAGGAGAAATGACACACAATGAGAGATAGATGAACAAAGTGGAGAAAGCCGAGGGGGTCAATCACGAGATCTGGAACCTATATCAATCACATTCCTCCCACGCAGGTGTTTCCCTCAAGGTCACAGAAGCACACAACCTTCGAACACGGACACACAGCAAACTTTTTCTCGTTAATTACTACAGTCACAACGTCTCAACCTCCAATAATCATTGTGGGGAGGCAGATTATCTCATTTATCAGAAGTAGAACGACTTAATGTCGTTTTGACTCGACCACAATTTCAAGGTACACAACCAACCAGGTGCATGGATGTCCGCATCCCAGACCGACTAACCTGACAGCATAAAAAAAAACCTGTGCACGCAAGAGCCTTGCAGACTTACTGTTTTTCTTTGACAGGAGAGAAAGCATGGTTGGATGAAGGAGAAAAGAGACATGCGTGTGACCGTGAAATGACCATGAAATCCAGGCAGAATGAGAAATGTAATTGGAAGACGGCAGGGAGGGTGGAGAATTCATTTTCGAAATTACAGAGGTGAAGTTTGGTACAGATAATGGCCTTTTCTCTGCATATAAGAGCCTGGGAAGAAAAATATGAAGAATGACACAATGTAAATCCAGTGTAACTAGAAATCACACCCAGTTAATAGGAAGCTAATGACATCAATGGATTAGCGAGCATCAAACAAGATGGTTTCCCAATTCAAACCAGTCAACCACTGAAGGAGCAGAGTCTGAGTGCCACAGACAAGAAGGCATAGATATTCTCAGTTTTTTATTCTAAGTTTTTTTGAAACCCACCTAAATGCTGTGTGTTATCACATGCTTCAAGAATATTTCTTACACATGAAAAATAAACATCTATTTTCTCTTTTTTTTCTTTTCATTTTTTTTTCCGGCACACTCTGACACAGTAAGCCTGTAAACAAGTCTACTTTGTTCTCCTCTGAAGTCTCACTGAGGTAACTAATCCAGTCAGTATCAAATTAAAAAAGATGTAAAAACATGTTTTGTCAAACCAACAAGACACTCTACAAAAAGCAGTGTTTCAACAGCAGGTGCACTAGTGCATTGTGGATTGAAACCACTTGAGTATTTTGTGTTTTGTTGCATCATGCTGCAGAAAGAAAAGTGCTGCAGAGACAACAAGCTCCGGGAACGCGCTGATCGAATGCGACCTGACTCGGCACTGCATATCATTTCACTGCATTTGTAACGGTTACATGTACATTGGCCGAATACCCAAAGAAAATTAGCCGCCGAGACTCCCACTGCTCTCATTTATCAAACAAAACAAAAAAGAAATGAACAGTGGCGGAGGTGGAGGCTGAGAGCTAGTATAGATGCTGTTTAAGGCCATCACACTGTGGGAGGCTTCCTGTCCAGATGACTCCTACTGCAGCCAACTAAGAGGAGGCTCAAGTAGGGTGCGTTCACTGTCTGCATCACCTACAAAGTACCCTGACATTGACTGACTCATTCTTACACTCTATACTCTACTCAATAGCACACAGCTTTTTGTCATTTTCAGAAACTTTGTGTGCTGACCTGGGAATACTTTAATGAATTTGTAACATGAGGTTGGAAAAAAATATACCTGTTCACTCCAAGCTCCAAAGTTAATAATCATTAGCAAAGCTGTGCAGAAAACAATCATCTTGCAGCTTCTCATTTTAGCCGGTGCTCAGCGTCACTCTCGCCAGTTAAAATGACAAATGTCGCCAGCGGTACATCACATTAGCTGCCACTAATTAATGTTAATTTTGTGTCCAACTCAGTGACAGGCCTAAATTAAACTTGGCTTGACAGTGGTGTGCCCTCTGCACACCACTGTCAAGACATGTAAAGACAGCGAATGAAGGAAGAATGTGCCACCATTGTTTCTTTACTTCAACTGAATTCAGCAGTGAAAGACATCGTCTTTCCAGCAGATCACATTCTCCCTGTTGAAGTCTCAGTCATTAGAATCATTTCAGCTATTAAAACTTTATATTTTTGAACTATGACCTTCAGTATTTAGATCTAGAAGTTCATAAACAAGACTAGGTGAAAGCCTAGTATGTGGCTGAACCAACTACCGGTAAAATCTTGATTTCAAAAGTGTGACCTTGTCTGGCGTAATCACCAAACACATAAATGACAGACAAAGAGTGAGCTGTGATTTTGGCTGTATTGACTCATAACCACTCTGAGAGGAAGTTAGCAGACGGAGTTTTTTGTGATTGTGTTTTCAGGCTTTTGCCTTATTCCTTTTAGGCATAGTGTGTGAAAGAGAGAGAGAGAGGGGGAGAAATGGAAAATTTTTCAAGAGAGAGACTGAGGGAGAATGACATGCAACAAATGACCACAGGTCTGAGTTGAACACAAGCTGCCGGGGGCAAACATGACGCACAAAAAGCTCATGGGCGAGCCACAAAGGTACCCATCTGTAGTGAGACCGTATTTCCCCATTATCACTCTCACAAAGCTCACAGCCTCGGTCGGGGATCCACAATACTGTAGCCTTATTACTTCAACTCCACAATGTAACCTGCTACTACTAGAGACAGGTCTTTATGCCTCCCTCAGTTGGATATGTAGAAGTGGTCAGTACGAAGCCTCGTTGCTGATGACTTTTCTTGCTCCCTACCTCTCTCCTGCTCTCTTATCATGAAGGCGACTTTCATATTCCCCATCAGCCAGGAAACCAGAGCTGCTCTGTGGTACTGTGATTTGGCACTCAACCAGTGCTGGAAACACCGTCAATCAGTCAGTCAGTCAGTCAGTCAGTCAGTCAGTCAGTCAGTCAGTCAGTCAGTCAGTCAGTCAGTCAGTCAGTCAGTCGGTCAGTCAGTCAGTCAGTCAGTCAGCAACCGTATGACTTCCTGCTGTCCAGTATTACCTAACGTATCACAGGATATAAGTTTGTTTCCAGCACTGTTGCACTGAACCTGTTGGAAAAGTGTGTTTTCTATGAAATTGACTGGACTTTAGCTGCTTAAATCTCTATTAAAATTTGGTTGATCTAAATATCTTAACCTGTAGTGTATGAATACATAGGGTTTTATAGTTTCTGTATTCATACACTACATTTATTTTTAATTAGTTCACTCATTTTACAGTTTTTCTCCATTGGTTTGGCTCATTTCTTGAAACAGAAAATACATTCTCAAAACTCTAAGATCATTTGGTAAAACAGTCTTACAGTTCAGCACAACACCATAGCTCACTTGCAAAAGCTCATATCTCCACAAACCAGTTCACTCATGTAAAAACTAAATTCCTTTCTCATATAAATAGTCAGTGCCCCCAAAATGCATCGTCCCTTTGGCATTGTGTAAGCACCGCAAGTCAAAATGTTGAGATGTTTTGTCACTGTGGCAGAGGACCACTGAAATATCCCTCATGTCCACCTCTCAGTCTCAGACCAGTCATTCATTGACAGTGGTTACTGCACTAGATCTTTTTTGTCTAGCTAACAGAATATAATTGTGTATAAAGCTGGAAAAGAAAAAAGAAAGACGGTAAGAGTAGCGGTTTGACATAACATACTGTAATATAAACACATAAACACCTGCCAGGTAACTAAACATACTGTTTGATTGGTCATCTGAGATGTGTTCAACT